>JACVVK020000731.1:32500-92500 GCA_018292915.2 Batillaria attramentaria | reverse complement strand
AGAGAACTCAAGTTGTGCTCCTGCTTCGGTGAATTGATGATATGTCATCCAGATTAAGGTATTTTGGTGGTTGATTTTTGCTGCCAAGTTTTTCTTTGCCTGCAGCTCCCTTAGTTTCTACTTCTGCTTTCCTGCCATCCTTAGCAATACCCTGGGTATTATGTGTAACTTGTTCCTAAAGCCCCCCCCCCCCATATTCCTGTAGCTTATAGATGTTCCTTCCTTTTCTCATATTCTCGTAGTTTAGCACCGGCATGTTCGAACATGGTATTTCTGCCAAAACTTTTACCGCTGCAAAATAAAGATTATTGTCATTGTCATTGTCAGTGCCCACGACCACATTGCTTATACTGTTCTTTAAGAACAAGGCAGGTAACTCTGAACTGCAATCTACCAATCTACTTGTGTCTGTCCTAAACCCTGAACTTCTGCTACCTAGATAACAGCAAGTCTCAACCATTCTAGAGATAAAATAAACACGTACTGTTTCGGAAAAATACCTCGGATAAATTGTGGTTGGAGACCATAATTATCTGATGGACTATGCTTCCCCAAAACATTACGAAAGTGACCATTTCAGCTGTGACGTACACGCCTTAATTGGGCCGAGCCATCTCAAGGATCTGACATAGCAGGCAATTCTCCAGTTCACAGTTCTGCGTCGGTGAACTTTCTTCAACTACAGACCCCACGTAACTTGCCCCGGGCTACTAATCTTTTCAGAACATGTCTATATAAAGAGAGAGAGAGAGAGAGAGAGAGAGAGAGAGAGAGAGGCAGGGACTGGAAGGTTCTGTAGACGTTGGGTAGAGACGTTTTCTTACTGGTCGATTTTTGTCGATTTTCAGCGGTAATCTTTTTTTTCAGAAAAAGTGGGGCTTGTAAGGTTTGTTTTGAAAGAAGATAGTTTATGTCTCTGGCCATCGATTTTCAGAGCTGGCTTTCCTTGGAGAAAAAGAAGATGAAAAAAAAAGCCCAAAAACTCATTGATCAAAACTATATATCAAAAGAGAAGTGTGAGAATGGGTAGGAACGTGAATGGAAGTAGCCGAAGATGATTTGAATTAAAGACCTATCACCCGACATTTATAGGCTTTATAGAGCCATTAGAGGGCATCTTTTGTTTGGGGGCGTTTATTTAGTGCTACTGAGTACGCTACGGCGCTCGAAATAGTCTATGCTTAGGCTTCTAATAGTAATAATGATAATAAACGATATTTATAGGGCGCGTTTCTTTAGAATAAAACTCAATGCGCCAATCACCCACCGACACTCCCGCACATTTTACAAACGGTGGACACGCATACACTGGTGAAGCTGACTAGCTGCTGACACAGGAAATCACTGGAAAGCTTTACAAATGGGGAACGTTTTAAGGTTTCTCTTAAAAATAGACAAACTGGGCGCATTTCTCAGATTTGCTGGCAGACAATTCCAAAAGGTTGGTGCCACAAAACGGAAAGAACGCTCGCCAAAGGATTTCAGGTTGCGCTTGGGAATTTTGAGAAGGCTCTCGGACGACGACCGGAGGGTTCGCGACGGTTGATAGGTGACGAGTGAAACCGAAAGGTGTGGTGGAAGGGTGCCACCAAAATGACATAAAATAGTACTGCAAATGGAATATACTAACGTGTCCTGTCCGGGCGGGAAGCCGGGATAGCCGAACGGTAGATCGGTGGGCTTTCAATGCTAGGTTCGTGAGTTCGTATATTTGTGCTGGCTTTCCTTTCCTCGTTACCCCGTCTTTGATATCACCCATACGCGGCGGAATAGTACTTTAAGCTCCCAGACATCCGCCCATCTTTTCTGGTCGTGTGAACGAGATCTTCAACTGCCGCAAGCTGTTCTAGTCAGCCGGATGACAAGACAGACGCTGTGCGTTTTGGCTTCTCTTTGCCTAATGCCAGCCTAAGTCAGGCTGCAGCTGTGCATGATTATGTCTAACTGGCACAAGGTTAGACACCACGAAGAACAGCTCTGCGCATGTGCAAGCCTAGAAATGTTGCACGGTGGGACTTTAATAGGCCGTAACGGACGAGCTCTTAAAAACGTAAAGTTTGGATAACGTAAAAACGGAAACTTTTACAATGAACGAAAAAATCGATGATGTAGTGTCCTTGACCCACTTGTAATTGATTTAGGACTGACAGCGAAAGAGGAATTTCATTAAGTAAAGTTGACGGAAAATTTGATGGGAGCGACATTTTGCCGTTCTTTTTTTTTTTAAAGAAGCCGCCTCAACAGAGATTTTTTTCTTCGTCTGTTATTCGGCCATTTCCGTTTTAAATGCTCTGCCTTTGTTTATTTTACGTACCGTCTTTGTAATTACAACTATTGATTCCCGCTGTGGAGCTTTCCGGAATCAATAAGAAAGAAGGAAACTGCAGACCGCTTTAATTGAAGTGCATTGCAAATATCAGCAACCTCGCTCGGTTTTTGCAACCGAGGAAAATGACACGAACGTAAAAAGAAGAACACGTTAGAGCACGAAATCATTTCCCTTCAATGCAGTATCGCTCAACTGGCATAGTTCGTCCGTTAGGGGGTGCAAATGTATACCAGTCAATCCTGTCGATATTTCGGCATAAACAGTCGTCCACTAACGGGGGCGACTGTATCCCCGCAACGCGGGACGGGGTGCAAATGCACTCCAGGGTCTGGCGAGGTGAAGTCACGTGGCCGCTGACGTGGTTCTACGAATTAACTTTATGCGAAATATCGACGGGTGGGTGGGTGGGTGTTTGGGAGTTTAACGTCCTTTTCCACCACATAAGGGTGATATCAAAGACGGGGCAACGAGAAAAAAAAAAAAGGCCAGGAAATATCGACGGAATTGTCTGATATACATTTGCACCCCCTAACGGGCGAACCATACCAACTGAGCTGCAGTATCAGTGTTTTAATGTTCGTGCCTTCAGGCCTTCTTTACACCGAAGTAGGCTTGCACTTTGTTCGAGAAAATGATACGGATATGGACAGTTAAGAAATGTTTTCCTTGTAGGTGATATTGACCGGAAAGGCAGTGTCTTCTACCGTCACAAAAGATAAATCGCTTTTGCAATGTTTTAAGGAAGTTTTAAGGTTTGATGTACCTTGTTCGTTTGTGTTTTACAGGTTTTGTGTTGTGCTGTGCTGTGCTGTGTTGTGCTGTACTGTGCTCTGTTGTGTTGTGTTGTGTTGTGTTGTGTTGTGTTGTGTTGTGTTGTGTTGTGTTGTGTTGTGTTGTGTTGTGTTGTGTTGTGTTGTGTTGTGTTGTGTTGTGTTGTGGTTTGGTTTGGTTTGTGGTTTTTGTGTGTATGTTTTTTTTTAAAATTTCTTTGTTTTGTTTTCTTTCGTTTTGTCTCGTTTCAATTTATTTTGTTTTGTTTTTTATTCTTTGGCAGAAAAGTGTGTGTAAGTGTGGGCGGGCTAGAATGAGGTGAGGAATCAGGGTGATAAACAGGTTTTCTTTTTTGTCGTCATCGTCGTCGTCATCATGGTCGTCGTCTTCATCGTTTTTATCATCACACAGAATTACAACAACGTCAGCTCTGCCCGGCTACCTCCAGTTCATATCTATAATCCCTTCTACATGCTTCCAAGCACCTACATACACTCCCGGCCGCCGCATAAATTTATTTTCACACACGAACAAACAAACCCCCACGGTGTCTGGATAATATTATTTTCCGCCAATCGATGGCTTTCTCAACCTTGCGTCCGGGGCTGTGTTGCCAGTTTCGGGCAGTGACAGATTACTTCGGACAGAGCGAGATGAAAATGTTCGATTTTTCCCACCAGTGTCGATTGTCTCTGTTAAACGGCGACACAACCTCGGCCATCCATCGTCACGAAGCCTTTTCCTCTCACAAACCCATCACTAGGAGTTTGAGCAAGCCTTTCTGTGATAGGACAGTGGACGGGAGGCGCGTTCAGTTAACGTAGCTCCTGCGCACAGGGGGAATAATCAAACTGAACGTCCTTCTGGTTTAAACATTTTTATTCATTGAAGCCGAATCACCGTCAAGCAGTAAACAGTATTACGTTGAAAGAGAGCACAAAAAGTAAAAAAAAAAAAAAAAACCAAAAAAAAAAACCCCAAAAAAACACTTATATACGTGCTCATCTGAACCAGTTTACAAAAAGCATGGCGGAGAAATTGGCGTGGAAAAACTGAACTGAAATGTAAAGACGTAAAAAAAAAGAGAGAAAAAAAAAAAGAGAGAGCATGCAGGAAGAAGAAAGGAAAGAAGAAAGAGCATATCAAACTTGACTGTGAGTGGTGGTGGCAACAGCCCGCTCGCGTGGACGCAGGTTTAGAAATTTCAACGGCGAAGCGACCCGATAAGTCAATAAATTGTTATACAGTTTGGAAAAGGTTTGTATTTTGATACAGAGATTCGGTGGGGCTTCCTCTCAAGAGGATATCGAAGTTGAAGTCATACGGCAGTAAAGCTGTTGTAAAGCTACGTGCATGATGAAACAGTGGACACTTTATTAAGTAATGGGATGCGTCTTCTACTTCGTGACCACCTGCACAAGAACGGTCGTCAGACACGCTAACCCGGTGTCACAGGATGTTTCGAAACCGGGACGAATGGGAACCATTCCGATTTATCCTGGCCCTGGTGGCAGGATTTTTCGGAACCATTCCGATATAATTATCCTGACTCCATGAATTTTGTCTGCCAGGTGCGGGATAAATGGAAATGGTTCCGAAATATCCTAGGATTTTTGGGAACCGGTTCCGATTTATCCTGGTTCCGAAATATTCTACGACACCGCCCCCCCCCCCCCCCCCCCCCCCCCCCGCCCTTCTCCCGTTGTTTTGCCGCTTCAAAAGTTTTGACGAGGCTTGCTCTCAATCAAAGCCGTTATTTTACAACATGAGCATATACACGTCTTTAGATTGTTGTAACGTATTAGTACAAGTCGAGTTCTGGTTGGTAAACTGCCCATTTCAATCGTTCTAACCGACAACAGAAAACCCAAAAACGTTTTTTTTCCCGGTACCATGGCGTTTCGAGTTCGGAAAAACGCGGTGCTATGGCTTGGGAACCCACTGTTTGACGGTGGTGGGTGGGTGGGTGTTTGGGGGCTTAACGTCCTTTTCCACCACATAGGGTGATATCAAAGATGGGGCAACGATGAAAAAGCCAGCACAAATATTTGGCCCCAGCCGGGATACGAACTCACGACCCGAGCATTAGAAGTCCAACGCTCTACCATTCGGCCACCCTGGCTCCCCCCGGATTGACGGTGCAATGATTTTGGAGCGGCATAGCACCGGAAAAAAAAAAAAAAAAAAAAACGTCCGTCCATTTTGTTTCACCGTTCACGCCGTACCCTGTCGCCAAAAGTATATATAAGCTCCTGATGTAACGTGTGCCATTGTTACTTTGCAACGCCGGTAACGATGCTATGTTCGGTGTGGTCATGGCTCGTACAGGGTTTTGAAATGCGCGTAACGGGGCGCTCGAGAACCGGGTGTCTGGGTGGATGTTTATGTAGTTTAACGTCCTTTTCCAACCACGTGAGGGTGATATCAAAGACGGGACAACGAGAGAAGGACCATCACAAATATTTGGCCCCAGTCGGGATTCGAACTCACGACCCGAGCATTGAAAGTCCAACGTTCTATCATTCGGCTGCTCCGGCTCCCCTGAAATAAACATACGAGGGTGCATCAACCAAAAATGAGAATGCATTATGGCACGTATTTTGAAACCAGGGGAATTTCTTCGTTATAGTCGTAAGAACTAATCTTCTTGCACTGCAACACGTTTACAAATTCGGTTTACGTACATCTTCTGCAGTTCTAGGTAAGCTCAGGCTCAGTCAGCGTACAGTCCCATATATTACTGTTGGTACTCCTGGTAATGTGCTCTTCACCCCCCCCCCTCCCCGCCCAAACTTCTGTCGCCGGCAACCTGTATTGAATACCGCAGCGCCCGGTCACGCTTGATGCTTCCCAGGGTGTCCGATTCATCCAACGCCAAGTTAATCATTCCGGGATGTTTTATCAATCCAGCTCAAATCAGCAGCCCTGCTACCGACCCCAGTCGTCCCTCAATCACAAATCGCAGAGCGGGACCGTAAACTGTAATCTTCCCATGGGGGTGTGGCCAATATGGACGACAGTTTTTGCGGTGCTGCTCTGATTCAAACGAAGCACGTCCAGGACAGTGTTTATACAGTATTTGCAAAGAGTGTTTATATTTGAAAAAGTGGCATCGAGTGTTTCCAAAGGTCTTCGTTCTGTCGGTGTGAAACGGAGAAAGGAGCCATTTATACTACTACTACTACTACTGATAATAATAATAATAATCTTATATTGCGCAGTAACCCCACAAGGTGAGCTCAAGGCGCTTCACAAATACAGTCTAAACTAAACTAATGAAACTAAAGTATGCAACACGTAATGACACAAGACACCCCCCCCCCCCCACACACACACACACAGACAGACAGACAGACAGACAGACAGACAGACACACACACACACACACACACACACACACACACACACACACACACACACACACACACACACACACACACACACACACACACCTGCAAGAGGGCTCAGAATGGGTCAAGATCTGTGGTGAAACTAGTCGTAGGACAGTCTGAACAAGAAGGTTTTCAGTTTGGCTTTGAAATCAAGCAAGTTAGATGCATTACGAATGCACTGGGGAAGAGATTTCCAAAGGCTTGGTATTGACATGATCTTTGTCCAGAGGACAATCAGAGCAGACAACGGCTTCGAATATCGCAGTGTTACTACAATAAATAGACGCGTGTATGTTGATACTGATTTGAAACATACGCATTTTTTCGTGAGAGGCTGTCATTGTCGAAACTTTTGAAATCGAGTTGCACTAAAATCGCTCACTTCCATTTTTGATTACACCCCGTGGGTCCGCAGACGGGATACCCACGTCTCTAGCTTGAACGTTACTACTGCACCGTTTTCCGTTTTGTTCCTGTTCCGTTCCGACTTTTCATTTATTCCGCCGCCTCAGTGGTGAAATGAAAAGTTTGCACCGGAAATCGATCTCACGGCTCTGGACTTTTGCGAGCGTGTGAGGAGAAAAAAAGCTTTCAGCTGTTTTTCTTTTGGCTGGCGAGTAGAGTCCGCCTTATTGAATAACGTGTTGACACAATGTTTCTCGTAATATGCACTTCCTGTGTGAGTTAGTGGGAGGGAAATGTGAACAAAACAGGGCGAGGTTTGTCTTGGGCCACACAGTCAATTTGCCTCTTTAGGTTGTTATTCATTGACGGACGCCTTATTGCAAGACTGCAAATAATTTATTACACGGGCTACGTTTTGGACCAGTTTCGCTCGTAAGTACGCCTGTGTGGTCGAAATACTGACTCTGTCTTGAGCGCTTTCAGTGCCATACAATGTTGTTTACACTTTGTGTGAGCACTCGAACATCCAAATTCTACGACTTTTTTTTTTTTTCCTTTTCTTTGTTTCTTCTTATTTTTTTATTTAATTTTATTGTTTTATTTATCTATTTGTTTATTTATTTATTTATTTATTTATTTTTTTTTTTTTGGGGGGGGGGGGGGAGGATCAGTAGGAGGGTTCTTGCGCTAAGCACAAGTACCGTTACAGAAGGGTTTTGTTGTTGGTGGTGGTGGTGGTGGTGGTGGTGTTGTTTTTCCTTCCTTCGTCATTTTCCCGTGTGTTTCTGTAAGTTTTGGTTTATTCTCTACGACTGTTGTTACACTGCTGGAGCGCTCATTGTGGTCGCCACGTCATCGAGTATTCTTTTGATGGCTAAGTGCTGTCACTGTCTAAGTTGTGTGATGATAGACACCACGAAAACAGCTCAGAATGATCTGTAAGCATAAAAAATGGTAGTACTACCCCCTTTAACCCTTTCACTGCCGCCGTCGCAGGACTTCATGAATCGCACCAGTAGCCCCACTGCCAAATTAGTCAAAAAATGGCAAATCCATACTTTCCAGTAGTTGGGGCAAAAAGCTGTCTGGATGCAGTTTTGATTTTGATTGCTGTTTACAACAGGAGTGACGTAAAGAGATGTTAGCCGTGAGTGAACCGAAACCCGTCTGGCAGTAAAAGGGTTAAGGGACGAGCAAGGTTGGGGTGTAGAATGCCCTGGTGGTGGCTTCTAGAGGAAATACCTGCGGATTCGCTTGAACGGCTGAGTATGTTGTACATGTACAGTCTTTACGTTTGGTCTTTCGGGGCAATGACATCATAAAGAACACAGCAAACTGCGCCTCAGCGCAAGCGAACAGTCACCGAAAAGCCAGCACAAGAACCATCACCGCCTGCGACAACAACATCATCAACAACAACGACAACGACGACAACAACAACAACAACAACAACAACAACAACACTAGCATGTAACTGTACCTATAGGCTTTTTGTAAACCAGAATACGACCTCAGATCTCTCTCTCTCTCTCTCTCTCTCTCTGTGTGAAAGATAGACGCTTTGATATGACAACTCCTGCTGTGAGATATGGTGACATGGCTTCATGATAGTGATGAAAGGGTCACGGCACCAGCAGGTGTGGAAACAAAAGCAACCAACTGTCACCTCGCCCTGCGTTCACGTGCTCTATAACGATAGAACACACACTTTGTCGACCACGCGAATCATTACATTCGTCGGCAAAACTGTTGACTTTCTCACTCCACTGACGTCGAGTCGTGCCTGAAACAAGTTTGTAGTGGCTGAACTTGCAAGGTGCAGACTAGGAGTAGGACATGTAATGTTATTGTTTCTGAAGTAAATACTGTTTTTCTGCACTAGAAATGTCATTATGCTTTTTTGTGATATTTCTGAATGCCCTCGATGTCCCTTCACAAATCTCTTATGTACGTGTTATACACACGTAATGCCCTCGATGTCCCTTCACAAATCTCTTTATGTACGTGTTACACACACGTAATGCCCTCGATGTCCCTTCACAAATCTCTTATGTACGTGTTATACACACGTAATGCCCTCGATGTCCCTTCAGAAATCTCTTATGTACGTGTTATACACACGTAATGCCCTCGATGTCCCTTCACAAATCTCTTTATGTACGTGTTATACACACGTTGTAAGGTAGTTTAAAAAAAAAATAATACGTTTTTCTAACATTAAAAACACAAAATATTTTTATGGGATATTTAGGATAAGTAGGACAGTTTTGAATGCCCTCGTTGCCCCTGCACGAAACTCTTAACTGTTCTGTTAATACTGACCAATTGTTTGACGATGGCATAATCTCGAAACTAATCCCCCCCCCCCCCATCCGCACCACCACCACCACCACTACCCCAACCCTTTTCCGCGCTACTTGTAACCGACTTCAGCATACAGCGCAGTATATTTGTCTAACTGTTGAACAGACCCAAGACCTTTGTCCAGCTTCAAGTGAATCACCAAGTGAAATACCTTTCAATATTTGGTAATCATGCATACACCACACAAAGTTTTGTATACAATTTTAAAACAATCATTCTGGACAGAAGAAAACTTCCGCCTTTGGATTCATCATAGAAGAACGGAAGTGTGCTGCTGAAGACTACTGTAGCATAACCCTTTCCGTTGCAGAATTATTGGAAAAAATATGACAGTTTTAGGCTATTGCACACATACACACTCTAATCTTTACTTTCTGCACCATTCCCCGGAATATAGAACAAAATTCCATGATTATCGCCATTACGTAATGATCGCGCCGCCATCTTGTTGAAACGAACATCTAAACTTGCGAAACACAAGGCTGCAAAACTGGCAAAACGACAGTTTTCGAAACCACGCGTGGGAAACCCTAGTTCGGGTAACCCATGAGTGTTCGGGGAAGACACATCCTGGGTTACTTCGATTACAGGAGAGGGGCGGCCGTGACAAGGGAAACCCATACAGGAATGCAATACGTCACGAATAACGTGTATACAAAAGCTTCCCCGTGATCCCCACACTGCTAAACACGGCAACTCTTGAATCCGCCTATATCATATGCGTACTTCCAAAGGAAACATACATGGAAGACTGCTGCGCAAGGCTGTCGCCATCCAGAAAATTCAAATGTACAGAACGTCGGCTTGGATTTAGATCCGGTCTGCAAGCCAGACAGATAAAGCATGGTAAAGGCTTCAGCGCATTGGTGCCTTAGCTAGTGATTTCTTAGGTAGTTGTGTAACCCACCCTCTCCAGCGGTAACTCACACCACCGTTCCGAGGATAGGTAGTTGTGTAGCCCACCCTCTCCAGCGGTAACTCACACCACCGTTCCGAGGATAGGTAGTTGTGTAGTCCACCCTCTCCAGCGGTAACTCACACCACCGTTCCGAGGATAGGTAGTTGTGTAGCCCACCCTCTCCAGCGGTAACTCACACCACCGTTCCGAGGATAGGTAGTTGTGTAGCCCACCCTCTCCAGCGGTAACTCACACCACCGTTCCGAGGATAGGTAGTTGTGTAGCCCACCCTCTCCAGCGGTAACTCACACCACCGTTCCGAGGATAGGTAGTTGTGTAGTCCACCCTCTCCAGCGGTAACTCACACCACCGTTCCGAGGATAGGTAGTTGTGTAGTCCACCCTCTCCAGCGGTAACTCACACCACCGTTCCGAGGATAGGTAGTTGTGTAGCCCACCCTCTCCAGCGGTAACTCACACCACCGTTCCGAGGATAGGTAGTTGTGTAGTCCACCCTCTCCAGCGGTAACTCACACCACCGTTCCGAGGATAGGTAGTTGTGTAGCCCACCCTCTCCAGCGGTAACTCACACCACCGTTCCGAGGATAGGTAGTTGTGTAGCCCACCCTCTCCAGCGGTAACTCACACCACCGTTCCGAGGATAGGTAGTTGTGTAACCCACCCTCTCCAGCGGTAACTCACACCACCGTTCCGAGGATAGGTAGTTGTGTAGCCCACCCTCTCCAGCGGTAACTCACACCACCGTTCCGAGGATAGGTAGTTGTGTAGCCCACCCTCTCCAGCGGTAACTCACACCACCGTTCCGAGGATATTTTCAGCACCCCGCTTTCAATTTCAAGTTTGAATTCCAGACAGACGAAGTGTTTCATGGGCTTCAGTGAAAAAGGATTTTTTGCAGATTCAGGCGTTGGGTTGTTAAGTAGAGTGCGACTGGCTCTTTCTTCAACCAGCCAGAGACCTGTTTCAATTCGTCTTCTTCCTACTTCTTCATCGATCACTTCTTCGGATGGGGACGCCAGTTGTCCTCACGTATGCAGCGGTCCTCTGGAGGGCCTCCAGGTCGCCGTAGGGTTTGTCCCTCACGGGTATGGGCCCTGGCCATGTGGTTTAAATGCGGACCTCCTTGGTGGGCTAAAGACTTTAATAATAATAAAAAAAAGTTTCATCCCACACACCTCATGTACTGATGGCATATGTCACTGCACTGTAGGCCCGGCCGAACCAGGACGTGAAATCTTCACCCACTCACCCTGGCTGAACCCCTGCAAAGGATGAAATGAAAACGCACCAGTTGGATTACTCCCTCCATCCTCCCTCTCCCCCCCCCCCCCCTCTTTCATCTCTGCTATTCTTTTCTAGAGGGATCAGTCCAGCAATTTTTCGTTTTCGTCTTCTTTCGGAATTTTCCCTGAAGGCACGACCGTTCTGGCAAAGTGTCACTGAAACAGCAGCTGTCTTGACAGGAATATTTCAAGGTTATTAAAACCTTTCACGGTTTTTATTTTATTTTGGGGGGCAAGGGCTGGAGATGAAAAAAAAAAGTTGTGTCCTTGGGGGGATTCTCTGGAAACAGTCATCTCCATAAACGTGTGGTTTTTTTTTTTTTTTTTTTATCTCCGCCGCTGTTATGTCATAAAGTTTAGCTTCGATAGAAGGAAGGGTCACGCGCTCAGACTGACTGGGTCAGGTACTTGGCCGCTTTTTTGTCGTTTGGGGGCAAAGACTTGTTCTTTATTCATGACAAAAAATTATGTAAGTTATATAACAACAAGTGTCTGTTCATGAACCGGCCCCCTAGTGTAGTGGTAAGCACTTTGGACTATGGACTAGGAGACCCGGGTTCGAATCTCAGCAGAGGCAACCGGGATTTTTCCTACCTAGGTCGGCTCCTACCCAGTGCGGGTGTGCTATGGGCCCATTGGGGAGGCTGTTGCCACACAGCCGAGACTAACCCACTTCACGGGTGTGGCTCTGAGGGTGCTTCCCCTTGTTATGACACATCTTATGGTGTGGATGATTACACAACCGGTACCACAGGTGCCGCAGTTCCCGGACCTGGTTAACGCCGGGATATTTATGGCAGGAGGCGTGGAGTGCGGCCCTGTCACGCAGTCTCAAACCACATGGACCTCCATAGCATCCTCCCCCTCCTCCTCCTCATCATCATGTTGAATGAAAATTGTCTCAGCTTAAACGCCTTCCTTAGATTCCACCCATGACCTGGGAGGAACACCACTGGAGCTGGCGAAGATTTGGGGCAGCAAAAAACAAACAAACAAACAAACAAACAAACAAAACAAAAGACTCATTCTGTTCAAGATGACAAAAAGCAGCTGTTATGTGTATATTCCTACGGCGAACACATCCAGAAAATATGATTGGTACCTGTACTAACTGCATTTCAAGAGAACTGAGGTTAGTCATGACCAGAATTTAGTTTCCGAGCAAGCATGGTCGCATCTAAGATTTGCGGGCTCTGGGGTCGGGGATGGGGATGGAGGGTGATGTAAAAGTGTGTGTGTGTGTGTGTGTGTGTGTGTGTGTGTGTGTGTGTGTGTGTGTGTGTGTGTGTGTGTGTTTGAAGGGGGGGGGGGGGGGTCGAAGGAGGGGGAAGGCAGATACTTCAGGTGGCTGGCGATCGAACTGGCGATCGAACTAAGCTGCGGAAAGAAAGAAAAACGGCGCTGACATATTTGAAGACAATGCTTAGCGTCAGCCTCGACATGCGTGATAGTTCGTTCTGGAGTGACAAATGTTAGACATATCTACACCAAACTTCTGGAAGTTTCATAGAACGATTTTGATTCAAACTCATCCGGCGAGATTCTCTTCATGATCCATCGTCTCATGTGACGAATATATCTCCTCACACGCAATTATGTCACCCGTATTAGACACAAATGATGGCAACTGTTGAACCCCACTGTCCCTGGAGCAGCAGCAGCACCAGCACCAGCAGTCCATCTCCTGCCGTGTAAATCAAATTAGCTCGTTCTGAAGACACCCCCACTAAGACCTTGTCCCAGACGTCGGCCATTTTGCAGACGCATAAAACTTCGTGCGGTGCCCATTTAACAGAGTTAGCTCCATTAGCATGCTAAAAAGTCCCAGGGTCTGAAATGCAGCCCGCCGGAAGCCGTCTGATCGGCAACGTCCAGCCGATGTGGCTTATCAAAGGGACACGAGACCTTTCTCAAGCTTACAGACTGACCTTGGCTGCTTACTGCGACAAAAACAGAATCAGCATCAGGATCAGAATCAAAATCAGCTTTAGCACATTTCGTATCGCCCACGAGTCTCTCTCTATATAGAAACAACTTTATTTGATGGGGAAGATTTTGCTACGCGCATCAGCAAGTTTCAGTGATAAAAAACCAAAACTGTGACGTTTCTCCAGACAATGCATACTTTCACGCACACGATGGCGGCTTTTACTGCAGCAATCTCGAGTATAGTCAAAGTGCAACTCTCCCACTAGTCCAAATTTCAGTCAGATACGTCCCAGTCAGATACGTCCTTTTCTCCTTGTGGATCCGACGTCGTCTTTAAAGTCTGAGAAACAGATCTTTGCCTGAGCTTATCCGTCAATACGTCCTTATACTTGTGGATCCGACGCCTTCTATATAGTTCGAATCTCGTTGTCCCGTCTTTGATATCACCCTTATGTGGTGGGAAAGGAAGTTAAACTCCCAAACACCCACCCACCCCTCCCGTCTTCCATGTAGCTACGTCTGGACACTTTCTCTGTACTTTTCTAGGGGTAGAAATGCTAAGCTCATCTGTCAGATATGCTTCCTTGTTGATGTGGATCCACACAAGCTGAGGTCTTCACTCCGCACAATATTTCAACAGCGGTGGATGAAATCGATCAAGACATGCATGTCGTCTTTCCCTCTTCCTGTCTGCCCCTCCAGTTATTGTTGTACACTTCTTGTTTTCAAATTAAGCTATTTATTTCAATAATGTTTGCGAGATGTTTTTAGGCTGGCAACGCGAAATTGGTGAAAACTTCTCGAAGAAAGTAAAAACGCTACTAGGCGTGCAAGTTGCCCTGATCGAATATCACCTTTTTGCCCTCACACTCGAGAACGACCTGACATAGGGTGTCCCACTGAGCTCTGTTTCGGAATCCAGCTGCTTCATAATTGAAAAGAACCGTTCTACGGCCTGCGCCTCTGCAAGCATCTCCGTCGTTTTCATTCCATGACATTGCGCCAGGATTAGAGGTGAGATAGATATTCGTCAATGCGAAGGGGTGCTGAGAGCTAACAGCTGTTTGAACTTGACTAACCGGTAGATTTCTTCAATTTATGAGGTTGTTTGTAGAGATGGAGGACGCACGTCTGCGCGTACGCACGCACTCAAGCACAGACAGATAGACAGACCTACAGACAGGCAGCTGGCTGACAGACACAGACGGACAGACACAGACAAACAGATACAGACACAGACAAAAAGACAAACACAGGCAGACACACACAAACAGACAGACGCAGACAGACGCAGACAAATAGACACAGACAGACAGAGACATACAAACAGACACAGAGAGACACAAACAGACACAGACACAGGCAGAGACAAACACAGACAAACATACACAGACAAACAGAGACAAACAGAGACAAACAGACAGACACACAGACACAAACAGACACAGACAAACACAGACAAACAAATACAGACAGAGACAAACAGACAGACAGACACAGACAAACAGGCGCAGACAGACAGACACAGACAGACAGACACAGACAAACAGACACAGACAGACACAGACAGACACAGACAGACACAGACACAGACAAACATGAACAGACACAGACAAAGACACACACAGACAGACGGACACAAACAGACACACACATTCCGCTTATTCAAGCATATTCACAGATAACAATATTACAGTCACAATAACAACAGCTCGCCTTGAAATTATATACATCACTGGACAGTCAACAATACCAGCCTGCATAGTTCATGTCCCTGGACCTTACACATCTAGTGCAGAAAGTGCGAAGGGAGACACACACACACACACACACACACACACAGAGTGACACACAGACCTGTAATCCGGCAAAACACTTACCCAGCGAGTCAGTTGATCGTCCGTCTCTCTGTACCTTGGAAAGAGATATGTTTGTACTTGCAGTTCCCGATCTGGACGGCACCTGCTGTATCCGTCAAAAGCGGGTGATCGTGGTGTCTTTTCTCGACTCGCAAAACACGCAGCTCGCGTTTTGGTACAATTATTGCGAGATTGGCAAAACAGCGAGAGAGAGAGAGAGTGAGAGAGAGAGTTGTGAGTGCCATACGCTACATCAGTCATCATAGCAAGACGAGAACTGGAATAGTATACTGCTCCGTGGATAAGTTTGGAAATATTAGAAATCAACCCGATTGTGGCTGCAGTATGACTGTCAGTGTGTTAGCAACTATTCTCCAAAGACACACATGTATATATTTTTCATGTTTCATTTGAGTCCCCCCCCCCCCACACACACACACAAACACCTAACCCCAAACCCCCACCGCAACATATTCTCCAGGGCCCGTATGTAATAGTCGAGGTTAGCACTTTTAGCCCTGGGTTAAAGTCTAACTTCGAACTAAACTAGCTCTAGGGTTAAATTTTCTCTTCTTTTTGTTTTAAATCAAGAAGCGGGCCATTCCAGCAAGGTGCCTAAGCCGTTATAGAAGGATTTTTCTTCCTGTCTTTGCTTCCTTTTTTTTAAATTTAATTTTGCTCTTGGGCTTCTTTTATCCTAGCCTGGGTTGGGCCCGTAGCCGTGGGTTAAATTAACCTCGACTTTTACATTCGGGCCCTGGGCTGTTCAGAAGCGGTTCGCTTTCCGTATTCTGCAAGCATTGTTTGACAACCGCCGTCTTCAATTTTAATACACGCCGTGACATTAATTTTTATCCATTCATATTCCTTTCCCGTTCGTAGCCGCGAAATAGTCTCTTTTGCTTGCGCGGCGTAAAGCCCCAACTAACTAACTAACTAACTAACTAACTAACCAACCAACCAACCAACCAACCAACCAACCAACCAACCAACCTACCAACCAACCTACCAACCTACCAACCAACCAACCAACCAACCAACCAACCAACCTACCTACCAACCTACCTACCAACCAACCTACCAACCAACCTACCAACCAACCTACCAACCAACCTACCAACCAACCTACCAACCAACCTACCAACCAACCTACCTACCTACCTTTCCCGTTCGTTTTACAATCCCCGTTCTCGTCGCATATATTTGACCTCGGCCTTCTTTATGGCAGAAATTTTAATCCAATCATTTTATCCCATCTTGAGCCCCCACCCCCACCCCCACTCCCTTCACCCCCCCCCGCCCCCTTTCTCACCCTCCCCTGCTCCATCCTTTCCCAGGGCATCTGCACTGACCCGACACTAAGTGAGACATCAAGTGCATGAGACATAAAGCGTATGAGACACATGTATGCACACCCAGCTCCCTTGAGAAATTGACAGCGTGCCACATCAGTTACACGCCTTTGTTTTTCCTAGCAAGGAAGTTCATTAGTATTCACGCCGGCATTTGTGTGTGTGTGTGTGTGTGTGTGTGTGTGTGTGTGTGTGTGTGTGTGTGTGTGTGTGTGTGTGTCGATATTTGTCGAGAGAGTTTGCACATAACCTTATAAATTACCCAAAACTTTCATCTATAATTGAAACATTTTCAGGTCAGGGTGTTCCGTAATTATTGTGGGAAGCGTGGGTGGCCGAATGGTAGAGCGTTGGACTTCTAATGCTCGGGTCTGAGTTCGTATCCCGGCTGGGGCCAAATATTTGTGCTGGCTTTTTCCTCGTTGCCTCGTCTTTGCTATCACCCGTATGTGGTGAAAAAGGACGTTAAACCCCCTAACACCCACCCACACCCACCCCCCATAATTATTGTAGCCAGTTTGCCCCCGCGAAGGGAGCCTTGACAAGTCGAACTTGGACTTATAATGCACAGCACGGCACAACACAGAAAAACAAAGAATTCCAAATATTCCCGAATATCAATATGTAACGACTGCGTCTGTGAATTCCCTGTAGACCATCTCACAGCTCTTGTGTCTTTGCCTTCTGTCTGTTTGCAAATAAGGTGTTACATGACAGGAAACTGTTACCCGAAGCACTTGTACTCTGGTTGCAATTCCGCGAAGATGAAGATTTTTCGGTGGCAGACACGTCCCCCCCCCCAACCTCCCCCCCCCCTCCCCAAAGAAAAAAAAAAAGAAGAAAAAGGTTGGGTCCTTGACTCATGTCCATTTGTTCTTTTGATTGTGTAGAGGAAAAAAATCATTTGTCGATAGCCTCGAATAAGCTCTGCATTTCTTTTTTTTTTTTCTTTTTTTTTTACCCGCAAACGAACTATACTCGGCGACGCCAGAATTTTGGGGGCTTGTCTTAGCGGTGTACGCTTCGTTCTTTTCTCATGTTAAGCAGTCCTGGTCGATATGTGGGATTGGAATTAGTTAACACGTGTCGCTGTATTGCACATGTGTATGTGCTCGACCGAGAAGAATGCAGTCGAAAAAAAGCTGTCACCAAGATATATACAACATGCTGATGACATGTGTGATTGATTTGCCTTTAAGCAGTTCGCAAGCAAATGACAGTGGTAGGGGGGGGGGGGGAGAGAGAGAGAGAGAGAGAGAGAGAGAGAGAGAGAGAGAGAGAGAGAGAGAGAGACTGAAATTCAAATTCAAATTCAAATTGCTTTATTTGAAAATGTGGAGGTTTTGGTCTCGCGACCAATTGTGAAACTTGCCGTTTTGAAAAACAAACAAACAAATTTAAAGAAAAACCCAAACTATGCTTATATACAGAATGCCGCTTATGACATACGTGATTGGTTGGCAAGCAAATGACAGTGGTAGGAAAGAGAGAGAGAGAGGTTAGCATGTTACCATGTTTCGTTTTCGAAGCCATGATGACATAAAACAACAACAGCAACAACAACAACAACAACGACAACAAAAACAAACTATGTTTCGTTTTCAAAACCACGATGACATAGAGAAACAACAACAACGACAAACCATGTTTCGTTTGCGAAACCACGATGACATAGAGAAACAACAACAACAAACCCGCAAAAAACAGCACCTGGTACCAAACATGCAGGACGAATGGTAACCAACGTGCGTTACGCCGTTCCTTAAAATATTCCTATGAAAATGAGATGCTACGCACAGCTGCGCGTGTAAGTAAAGTGAGCAGGCAGTTGTAAATCCTCACACCTTCCCCCCCCCCCCCCCCCCCCTTCGCGTTCAGCCGGCGATCGCAGCTGTTGTTCACGACAGAAACCTTATTTATGAGTTTCAGTGGTGAAATTGGAGAGCGTTTTTGTCATCGCTGTTTTTGATTGGCGCGCTTGACTTCAGCGAGTGCATTTTCTCGTGATGTCATATAGCACGAGCTGATTAATACGACGTCTGTTTCTGTTCAAATGATGGTCTAGGGACACTTAACTGCTTTACTGTCTTTTTTTTTTTCCTTGCTCTCTTTTATTTTCGGGAGTGACATGCAAAATGGTTGGGTGTGATGACAGTCAGATATTCACACGGAAGACGTGATTGAGTGTACACAAACAGACGATTCTTTTGTTGTGTCGTTGGCAAGAGCGTAACACGGCGCGTCTCTCTCCGCTGGAATCACTATTGGTCTAGTCAGACAGGAGGTCCGTTCTAGCATTTTGTCGTTACACGAGACATGCAAATAGCTGCTTGTGCTGACAGTCAGATATTCATACCGACGCAGTTATTCAGTGCACACAAACAGACAATACTTTTTTTTTTTTTTTTTTTTTTTTGGGGGGGGGGGGGGGGGAGGGGGGTCGTTTTCTCTTTGTATTGCTACGGTGGCGTTGTAGGCTTGAACTGTTGAACTTAAGAAGGGTTTTTTGTGTGTTTGGTGTTTTTTTTGTTTTTTTTGTTTTTTTGTTTAGGCAGATACATGCAAATGCTAGACGTGATGACAGTCAGATATTCATACCGTAGAAGTAATTCAGTGCACACAGGCAGACGACACCGCTTTGGTTCCTTTTGTCTTCGTATGTGGTACGTTCGAGTCTTGGCGTGAACTGCTTTAAATCTGGGGCGGGTGGGAGGGGGTAGGGTGGGGGGATGGTTGTTCCATTCTTTTCAGTCTCATGGCTTCTCACGCACGCATGCACGCACTTACACCCACCCATCCACCAATCCACCCACCTAGCCACACACACACACACACACACACACACACACACACTCACACACACACACACACACACACACACACACTCACACACACACACACACACACACACACACACACACACACACACACACACACACCCATACACACACACACACACACACACACACACACACACACACACACACACACACACACACACACACACACACACACACACACACACACCCGCGCGCGCACGCACGCACGCACACGCGCGCGCAACACGACTGCAGCCTGTGATCATGGAAACAATAGCTTGCTCCTGTTATAAGATTTGTAAAGTAGATTACTGGCAGACATGACTTGGTTTTTACCCGGAGCACATGCTAGCTGGATTCGGAAACAATACAGTTTTCAAAATAATTCTTGCAATATTCAGTAGCACTCCGCCCCCGCCACCACCAACACCCCCTCATCCTCCCCTCCCCTTTCTTCCGAATTCGCCGGCCACAATTTCCATAATTGTCATTACTGGTATTATGTGCTCCCCGCCTTCCTTTTCCCAACACGCGAACACTCGTCTTTATTCATATAAATAACGCGACTTCCCGGTGAGTATTACGGGGAGTATGACAGGCTGTGTCTGTCTCTGTTAGTTGTCTCTATTACTTTGAAACTTTGCATATGCTGCGAACTGGTTTATTGCGCCTAGGAGATGATAAGTTGCAATATTTGCTGTATATGCGCTTAGTATTTATCTTTGTTTTACCTCGTTGTAATTGTTGTTTGTTTTCCACGCTTTTTTTTGGTAACCGGGAGTTCGATAAAGTAGCTATGAAGGTGCAGCGTCTCCTGCATGTCCTAGGCTTATATTGCCCCGTAGATCAGTTTGCATCAGTTGCCCAACGTTACTTTTTTTTCACGTAGTGCAGACACACTTAGCCGCGAATTAGTCTTTGTGGCTTGCGCGGCGTTAAGCCTCAAAAACTCACTCACCCTTTGATACTTTGTTTGAATTCCACTGTCAGGCGATCTGCGACTGTCTGTGTTAGTTGTCTGTATTACTTTGATACTTTGTTTGAATCCCATTGAAGTATGAATGACAGATAAGTCTGCTTTTGCTTCTACGTGGTACACCCCCCCCCCCCGACCTCTCTCTCTATCTCTCTCTCTCTCCTTACGTGGTGGAAAAAGACGTTAAACTCCCAAACACCTACCCACCCACCCTATCTCTCTCTCTCTCTCTCATTACGTGGTGGAAAAGGACGTTAAACTCCCAAACACCTACCAACCCTCTCTCTCTCTCTCTCTCTCCACTCTCACCTCTGGTCATGCACGTAGTTTAGTAGTGTAGGACCGGCATTACAACGCTTACTTGGAACAACAGTGATCATAGCCAAACCTTTCATCGTAAACTAACCATTGTCAAACTGAACTGTCACTATCATTGTCATTGTCTCTTTAGTCCTTTCCTCTACCGCCGTAATACCTCCGCCCCCTCCCCCTCCCCCACTGGCGTCCACCATCCCCCTATTCCTCTTTCAATTATCTCACCCCCTTCCCCTTCCGAAGCAATTACACGAAACACAGTCCAAGGAAGCAGATCCTGTGTAAAGCCACCATGGACAGTCACACGGTTTCACATGACAAATAATGTTTCGAAAACTCCAAAGGATTGTCTAAAAGGAAAGGGCAGATAGTGTTGGCTTGCAGGCGACCATGCAGCCAGCATGGTTTCTTTTCCGGCGTAGGTTCTGGGGAGGGCCCACAGTACACAGTACCGCCATTGATGATACGAAGTCGATGCTGTTTGAAACGGATGGAAAATCACGCTTGAACGCGTGTGTTCAGAAACAGACGCAACTTAGAATTACCCAGGGGCAGACGTTATCCCCTAAATAATGATTGCTTCAGCTATGGAAGGAAGGAAAGAAGGAAGGAAGGAACGAAGGAAGGAAGGAACGAACGAAGGAACTTTATTTTTCAACGAAACTGGCTATGCCATACATTGGTCAATTTTCAACGTGCCCTCGAAAAAAACAAACAAACAACAACAACAAGTACAACAACAACAACAGCAAAACAACACGACAAGACGACGACAACAACAACAACAACAATAACAAAACAACACAACGCAACAACACAACAACAACGACAACGCCAACGACAACAACGACAATAACAAAACAACACAACCCAACAACACAACACGACAACAACACCAAAACAACAACTATTTAACACAATAACAACAACATGCTGACACAACAACAATAAGACAACACAACAACCTAACACACCACCACCAACGAAACAACAAGCTAACACAACAACAACAAAACAACAAACTAACACAAAGACAACAAGAAAACGTACAACAACCATAACACGGTATGCGGAAAAGAAATTCCGAAGGAAAAGAGTATAACACAATGTGACCGGGTGGCAAGGATCCAGTTCCTGCAGGACGGGAGGCAAACGCAGAGGTCGCTTTGACTTGTGTTTATAAACCCAGAAAAAAAATAAGTGCAAAAGCTGTGTAGCGCCGAAGCGGGTCTGCTCTTTACACGTCAGTCACGCATTTTTTTATTTTTTTTATTTCCAGAATATTTTCTTTGACGTCTTTCCTATGACGCAAGATACATTTGACGTAATCACTTTTACAGAACATCAGTTTGGCTGGAAAGGGTTACAAAGTGGTGAGAATGACAAAATACACCCATTAAACTAAAACACAACGCTAACTGAACAACAAACCATGGTTAAAATGTACAAAACTCTTCTGCGACTAGCGCAGTTTACCGGATCAGTCTAGCTTAAACGACTGCGGAAATGGTACAAACCACTCGGCTACATCAATATATCAAGGCAGTATGCAGCCTCCGGCAGAAGTCAGGCTGAAAAAGAAGTCACGCAACTAGGTCGCTTAGCGCATGAGGTAACGGTTCGTGCTTCCAGACTAAGGTTACGGTAATAATGACTAGCCCTGTTTGAGCGGCACACGATCATCCCCGTTTCCCAGTTACAGAGATAAATATCTGTCATTTGGGTCTCTCCCAGTGTTTGTCGACCGGCAGTGTTCAAATATCAGATTTACTCACATAACATGTAATTTGGAGTTTTGTCTGCTCGCCATGTTGAGTAATGGGTCAGCACGGGAGATTCATCGTCCCGGCAGAGTTCGCTGCAAACCCAGGTTTTTTTGGTTTTTTTTTTTTCTATTTTGTAACCTTTGTCTGTAACCTTTTTGTGACCTTTTGACGGTTAATTCACCACGGTTGATTTATGTTTTTGGGGCAGGGGTTAAAAAAAATAATGTTGCAACTGCTCTTTGTGGCGTTCAGATTCATATTTGCTAATCTCCTTTGATTTTATCATGTTCGTTTTCATCGCTGAAAGTCATTGAAAATAGTTACTGCATTTTTTATTTCCAGTTTTGTCTTGGTTATCAGTTCGGTGTGTGTGTGTGTGTGTGTGTGTGTGTGCGTGCGTGCGTGCGTGCGTGCGTGCGTGCGTGCGTGCGTGCGTGCGCGTGCGCGTGTGCGTGTGTGTGTAACAACTGTATCGTTAATATGTATCTATGCACCATACAATTATGCATTGGAGCCTTTTCGCTATACAGGATGCGGATACAAATTGATATCGCTTTTTGTCTTATCATCCTCTTTTGCAGTTATTTCTGCTTTCAATACTCGGGTCGTGAGTTCGAATCCCGGCTCAGTGGAGCCAAATATTGGTTCTGACCTTTTTCTCGTTGCCCCGTCTTTGATATCACTCATACGTGGCGGAAAAGGACGTTAATCTCCCAAACACCCACCTATTCCCGGAGCTATTCATCGGAATGGAGGAGTCGTTTATTTTTGTTCAAATGATAGGCCCGGATGACAATCGAGCATGCGCACATGGTGAAACTGGTGATGTCATCCTTTCTTCCAGACGTTCGAATGCGTAATGGTTCAAGTCAAAACTCTCCCGAGGCCTCGAGATATCACCGCTAAATTGTGCATGCGTGAATAACAAGATTATATATAGTCTGGCTGTAACTGCTTTGCATGGTGAATCAACGCTTATGGTTATTTTGGCAATATATTCAAAGCAACTCGGGAGACGAAATCTCGCCGAAACTTTCCAAGCGAGCACAGGATCCGCCCGGCTTCTGCGCCTGTATCTTTGGTGTGTGTATGTGTGTGTGTGTGTGTGTGTGTGTGTGTGTGTGTGTGTGTGTGTGTGTGTGTGTGTGTGTGTGTGTCACTGTGTGTGTATGTGTGTCACTGTGTGTGTGTGTGTGTGTGTCACTGTGTGTGTGTGTTGTGTGTGTGTGTGTGTGTGTGTGTGTGTGTGAGAGAGAGAGAAAGAGAGAGAGAGAGAGCGTGGGCGTGTCAGTGTGTTTGTGTGTTTATGCGCTTGCGCTTGCGCTTGCGTAGGTGTGTGTGTATGCGAGTGTGCCTCTCGAACAAAGACCCTGACGGACAGATCCCAGAGAACCAAATATCGTTATCTCAGTTCTTCGGCCCAGTGATTCGAGTAACCATGCTGATTTGTCTGTCTGAAAGTGTACTAAAGTTAGACACTATTTCAAAACTTTTAACGCGTCGTTTACGCTCCTACAGTCACGGCCGTTAAACACTTGTCGGTCTCGCTCCATCCGCTTGATTCAGGATCACTCGAAAAGTTTGACTCGGCAACTGTGTTTATCAAAAGTTACCATCTCGTGCTTATCGAAAGTTACCATCTCCCCCCCCCCCCCCTCTCTCTCTCTCTTCACGAACATTAAGCAACTAATTGTGCCCGAAAATGTGATTTAGCCACGTCATTAGCCGGCATCTCTGTGAAACTTTCGCTGATTGGTTCGGGTAGCGCGTCACTAGTTTGGTCAACAGTCACCAATCGCAGTTTACAGTCCATAAAGTCGACAGCTGACCGGGCCGTGAAGGTTATGGTAGCGTGTTTCACACTACAGTCGACTTGCCGCCTGTTAGATGTATCATGTAGCACACACGGTGGTGAGTGAGTGAGTGAGTGAGTGAGTGAGTGAGTGAGTGGGTGGGTGAATGGGTGGGTGAGTGAGTGAGTGAGGGAGTGGATGGGTGGGTGGGTGAGTGAGTGAGTGAGTGAGTGAGTGAGTGAGTGAGTGAGTGAGTGAGTTTTAAAGGCTTACAAGCAACAACAATTTCGCTGCTACCCTACACGGTGGAGTACGTGGTTATTATAGAAAATAAAAATGTTGTAGTAAAGTTTAAAGTGTGGAGCACTTCCAGAAATGGACTTTTCTGTTTAGCGTGAAACACGCTTTGGTTATCCCAAGGTACCGCGAAGACTTAAAAGATTTTTTTAGGCCTGGATTTTGTTCTTTGCCAGCTCCAGTGGTATTCCTCCCAGGTCATGGGTGGAATCCACGGAGGGTTTGGAAGTTGAGGCAATTTTTATTATGCACGATGATGAAGATGGTATGATGACGCTTTGGAGGTCCATGTGGTATGAGACTGCTTGACAGGGCCGCACTGATTCCGCGCTTCCTGTCATAAACGTTAACAAAGCCCAGGAACTACCGAACCTGCGGTGCCGGCCGTGTAATCATCCACATCATTAGATGTCACTTAACGAGGGAAGCTGTCTCAGCTGTGTGGCAACAGCCTCCCCATTGGGCCCATATAGCACACCCGGTCTGGGTAGGATCCGAACTACGTTGGAAAAATTCCCACTTGCCTCGGCTGGGATTCGAACCCGGGTCTCCCGCTACGTGGTCCGAAGTGCTATCTACTACACTCAGGGGTAGGCCTGGAATCTTATCAAATCTTTGAGACATATTTTGGCTCTGTCTTTGCGGGGGGAGGGGGGGGGGGGGTTGGAATCGTGGGTTGGTGTGTGGGTGGATGGGTGTCATTGATTGCCGTCTCTCTGTTAGAGCGGGAACATTCTTTCAGCACAGCGTGGTGGTTCAGCAACTTGTTTAATCTTCCTTTTTCTGTCTTATGACTCATTCGAAATCAGATACCATGATCTAGTAGCCCGGATTTATCTTTGTTTCTTAGTAACTAGATTAAATGCCCAGCATGACGAAACCTGTATCCAAAATAGACACTCAAACCTTCTTGTCCTTTTGATCAAAGCGTGAAAGTGATATTCTTCATTCGTTGTCTGTGTCATTTGCACACCTGCTCCACAGTGTCGATTTCGTTGTTTTTGCTGTCTACGTCAGAAGTTGGATCCAGCATTTCCCAAATTGCCGATATCCAGTCCACAGAAAGGCGTTTGATAGTTACAGAAAATGCCAGATGGTCCAGAAACGATTTTTTTAGTCGCTCCTCTCCAATATAAATCCCTTTAAAGGCTAGCCGCGAATTAGCCTTTGTTGCTTGCGCGGCGTTAAGCCCTAAATAACTAACTAACTAACCCTTTAAAGGCCGGAGCTTCCTCTCTTAAACATGCTGTAACATCCACACAACACCCTGACATACACAACGCCCCCTCGTCAGTCTTCCTCCACCTTTTCTCACAACTCAAACACAACTAGCATGCCGCCGACTCATACAACTGTCTACACAAAACAATCCCTAGCGCTCACCTCCCCTGGACTGAAAATATGATCCACTCCGGCCATTAAAGTGAGGTTTTTTTTTTTGTTTTTTTTTTTTCAATCTGACACTGCAGAAGTGCGTGTTTTGCAACATTCAATAGAGGAAACTTTAGGACACACACACACACACACACACACACACACACACACACACACACACACACACACACACACACACTTTCCAGTCGTCCAAATTACGAGATGGAAATGAAAGATTCAGTTAGAGACAACCGGTGTTCTACTTAAACTAACCTCCAGAACTGCCAGCCAAAGTGACGAACCGTTACGTCAAAGTTAGATCCAGTGGCAGTAGGAAGAAGATTAGTAATATAGATACGTCTAGATCGGTGCGTGCTGAGGCGAACACGTGGGTTAGTGCAGTTGTCGCGAGCGGCCAAGCCTGAAAGTAGCGATACTGTTTTTGCAGACAAGTTTGTCAGCGGCAGTGATGGATTTTGGGCATATTGATGGGTAGATGCATGTTTAAATCCATTGCATGCTGGGAAGTCTTCCTTCTGCCCCCCCCCCCCCCCAAAAAAAAAAAAAAAAAGCTTCCTTACTCTGTCCTTCTTTGGCTTTGTCTTCCTTTTGACGAATGATAAAGCGTTGGACTCTCAATGATCGGGTCGTGAGCTCGAACTCCGGCTGGGGCCGAATATTTGTGCTGGCCTTTTTCTCGTTTGCCCCGTCTTTGATATCACCCTTACACGGTGGAAAAGGACGTTAAAGTCACAAACACCCACCCATCCGTGTGTTCCTTTTCGTTTAGAGTTTGCTTTCTTTTTCTAACCACACTTTTGTTTTGTTGGTTTGATGCATTCATTCAGGCTTCCTCCCAATGTATTTGACCTTGTAACCACTTCTGTTTGAATGAGTGGGTTGACCTGTCAAATAAACCATGTTCCGAGTCTGTCACTGTCCCTATCTGTCTGTCTGTGTTTGTCTCTTTCTTTTTGTCCATCTGCCTGTCTCTTTGTGTGTCTGTCTGTCTGTTTCTGTCTGTCTGTCTGTCTCTCTGTCTGTCTGTCTGTCTCTCTCTATAACACACACACACACACACACACACACACACACACACACACACGCACACGCACACAAAGGGAAAGGGTCGTTGACCTGTTAAAAAAATCCAAAGTTCTGAATTCTGTCTCTGTCTGTCTGTCTTTTCAGGCATAAAAAAACTGGGGGGAAAAAACAGTTTGAAAAGCCGAACAACCTCTCAGACACCTTATCTCTCGAGAATGCATGTTGTTTTTGCTTGCATGCAACAGGGATCCGCCAAGCCGTCATGCCTGCCGTTGAGGCGCCTCCAAAGACGCGCATCTTGGGACCTTCCCGCCGATCAATATCACGTAGTCTGACACTGCGGTCTGCACCCACTGCGTTCTCGGACTGCTCGTAAAGACTAGCGGGATCTCGTTAGACAAAGGCAAATTCCCCCCCCCCCCCTTCCCCCGGCGTTTAGCGATAAGACGGGTAGGAGGGTGTAACAAGCACACGAGGAGTGGCGTATCAGACTGCACGGTCTCGTCGTCAGTCCCTGTTAGAGAGGGAGGGATTGGGGGGCAGTCAGTGACCGCAAGGAGCACGGATAAAGTGCTCATTTCTTGATGTTAACGACTCGCTGGTGTTACATGGCAAATTAGCTATCAGTCCCTTAACCCCCGCCCCCTCCCCCTCCTCCCGTCTCCACACTCGCTCACACACACACACACACACACACACACACACACACACGCGCGTCGTCATCCAGCTGCGAGAATGGGTGGGTGGGTGTTTGGGAGTTTAAGGCTGCGAGAATGATTCCGGAATACTTATGGCCTAAGCAGGAATGACCCAAGTGCTTATTTAGTTTTTTTAGTTTAAAAAAAAAAAATCTAAGCTGTACGGTTTGCTTCTGGATGGGGAGTTTCGATTTCGATTACCTTGCAGAACCATGCTGGCGTGCAAACAAAAACTTACTTCGTTGCTGAAAGAGAGAGAGAGAGAGAGAGAGGGGGGGGGGAAACTCCAAATGCCACACACACACACACACACACACACACACACACACACACACACACACACGGGAACAACACGAAACAAACAAACAAACAAACAACAACAATAAAACCAATTAAAAGAGATTGGGGGAAAGAAAAACTTTCGAACAGACTTCTAAAGAAAACTGCAAGGGATCACAGTTACCTTTGTATTTGGAAAATTGCAGCGAAAGTTCAACGAATGTCTACAGAAAGAAACAGCCGTGACCAACCCAGAAAACGACGCAGGAAAATACGTCTGGGGGGTAATTTGACTCTCATTCAATATCATGGCGGATTTCCTCTGGTATTACCGCACTTTCATGTCAAATCTTTTCATCAGCCAATATCGGACACCAAAATGCCATCGATTGCTCAACTCACGAGAACATGCCCTGTGTGGATTTCTGTTCCAGTGGTTCCGGTTGTCAAGGGAAACATCAGGGGCTTTAAGAGAAACCGGGCACTGCCGCTGGCCTGGTGTTACACAGAATGGCGTCTGAACTATGCCTCGCCCTTGGAAAAGTATAAGATTTGTCTAGCAACTTTTGATCCCGGTAATTTCCCTTGGCGGAACTACCCGGCTGTAAAATCGTTCGAGAGGGTTTCCGGTGAAACTACTTCCGGGTCACTCTAAGCGCACGCCATTTACGTCACGCGCGTGTAGCGGGAAAGAGGCTGCGTGGGTAAGCGCGCGGGTGTTTGAAGTTTGAAGAGTAGGTAGCTATTCCCGAAGATATTTTAACGTCAGCTACGTACTCGTGACATATTAGCGCCTGTCTGGCTCCGACAAAGGGAGGCGGAACGAGACCGTCGAGTTCATGACAGACGTCGAATGGCGATTAGGGGACCCTTACACGCAATTCCTTTCGAGATCAATCTTTTTAGAAACCGCCGATCCGCACTTATAGACTGTCTTTAGTCGTGAGGAAAAGTGTTTGTTGTGTGATGTCCTTTGTATTTTGGACAGCGTATAGTCACGTAGGAAGAAGGCGAAAATGACTTTCAAGTCCAAGACAAATCCTTTCCCCTCAGCCCCCCCCCCCTCTTACCCTCACCGCCCGGCACACACACACACACACACACACACACACACACACACACCTACGGTCATCAGCGGTCTTAGATCGTTCAATCCCGGTCTGTTTTTTTGTTACTTTATTTTAATTTTTTTTATTAGTATCATTTTTGTGCGCATTTTTTCTGTTTTGTTTTTTCTTTTTTCACACACACATATATGGGAACACATAGACAAAGACTGCATATTTACTTTGCAGAAACAATAACAGATAGACAGAACAGATGTACAGATAGCCCTAGGCCATACACATATATACACACACAAACATACATATATACACATGCTTTGAATGCACATACTGCCTATGACGAAAACAGCCCCCCCCCCCCCCCCCCCCCCCCCCCGAACACACACAGAGGGCAACAGACTTCTCCGCCTTCCTCTCCCCCCTCACATACACACACACCCTCCAACAAACAGTACAACCAAGTATCTGGTGCTTGTATGAACCTGAGTCAACATTTGAGCGCATTTTTACTGTTTGCAGGAGCATGTTTTTGTTGTTGGTTTTGTTTTTTCCTAGCATCACACGACAATCACACGTACACGTATTTCATAGTGCGTGGTATTGTATACTTTTTTTTTCATTTGTTGTTGTCGTTGTTGTTGAAAAGACCACTCTTGCGCTAGGTGCAACATTGTAACAGTGTTTCTTTGGCGTTGTTTTTTTTTGTTTTGTTTTTTGTTTTGTTAATAACACCCTGCACATCAGATACGCTATCATTTCCCGCGCAACATTAGTTTCCTACCCTGAGGACACAGATGTAGAATGCGTGAGACAATCTAAAGTGTCGAGGCCTTTAGCTGAACAAAAATGAGCATGCATTATGATTTTTAATGCATTTTTACTATGCGGCGGGCTGTCAACTGGGAGGAACGGACAAAAGCAACAAGAAGGCACGTGATTATTTCTGTGACAGTCAATTTCCTGTGGTGTGTGTGTGTGTGTGTGTGTGTGTGTGTGTGTGTGTGTGCGTGCGTGCGTGCGTGCGTGCGTGTGTGTGTGTGTGTGTGTGTGTGTGTGTGTGTGTGTGTGTGTGTGTGTGTGTGTGTGTGTGTGTGTGTTGCTTAGAGAGAGAGAGAGAGAGGGAGAGAGAGAGCAATCGTTGAAAACAACAACAATAACCACAACAAGTAACAAACGAAATATTTAAACACAGCAAGTAAACGCTTGTTCGGGAATGTGTCTTAACCACCAAAGAAGAAGAAGACGAAGACGAAGAAGAAGAAGAAGAAGAAGGAGAGAGAGAGGGAGTGTCAACCACCATACGCTTTTGCCCTGCTGGTTTCTTCTCAAAACTCTTCGCGGATCTCGCCTCGTATGTAAAAAGCATTCCTGTTCTTTCAAGAGCCGATGGCGTCGCATGATACCCCCTTTTCAACCTAGCATGAGCCTTAATACCCCTAGTGAGCGCTTTTCATCCTTTGAAGCGTCTCTTATGGACAAGTTGCGGGGAGTTCCTGCTGAGATCGCCATGACAAGCCAAACAGCATCCTATACACGGAAATAACTGGGAGAAAGAGTATGCTGAAAGGAAAAGACAAATATTATTCGGGATAGCGGAGACTCTAGGTTTTGCGTGTTATTTCGGTACAGGAGTTGTGTTTGGATGTAATTATTTCCAGCAGTTATTAACATCGATGGCAGCTACCTAGAATATATTTTTTTTTGGTGTTTTTGGTTGCTGGTGGTGAAGTTTTTATGGTGTTATTTGCACATTTCGAAGGCCGTTTTCTCCCCCCCCCCCTCTCTCTCTCTCTCTTTAATTCACGATTTCCATAGTATTAGTTGGCTTCAAAGAAGCCAACTTACGATCTGGAACAATTTTACTTGCGAGTAAGCCTGTACGCTCGAAATACTCTATCTTAATAATTAGTAGAGCTCTTAATGCCATACAATGCTGCCTACACTCTGCGCGAGCGGCCGAAAATTCAAAATTTCCTACTCAGCGGTTGACCGTTCAAATAAGCCTCTACTCGCTCAGCCGCTTCATTGTGCGCCCTTCTCTTGGCTCAATGCCGATAGTTTGGATGCTGTAACTGTGCAGGCGTCTAAGTGACGTGATGATAGACACCGCGAAAACGCCTCAGAACGATCTGTGAACATAACAGAATTCTTAAAACTTGTGCCTTTTACAACCCCTATCCCCCACTCACCTCCACCCCCCCCCCCCCCTCGTTTTCTGCCTTTCTTCCTGAAAATAGGTTGCTTGTTTTCGTACACGCACAAGCGTCTGACTTTTCAGCTCAAACCTACCCTACCCTGCAAACTATCCTAGCTGACGCTTTTATGAGGACACGGTGGGTGTTTGTGGGGTGCGCCTTTTTGACGTACTGCCTGTGACAAATTGTAGTTATTACCTTTTCTTTTTTACTCCCACAGTTTGCACGTGCCGTGCGGGAAGTGGGCGTGAAAAGGTATGCATTTAAAACGGGGGCGTGCCTGGTGTAAACGTTATTGGGGGGCTTTAGTCAACGCCTCTGCGCTTGTCTTCGCAACGTTTGAAACTGAGTTATAACGTGACCCCAACGGGCAGGGATGCATTTGGAATGAGTAATGCTGTCGTAGGCTGAGAGTGGCTGTGGACCTCCCACGTGCGCGATGAGACGGAACAAGAACACAGTTTTCTGAAAATAGGTTGGTGCAGACCCCATGCGACACTACGACAGGCCACAAGCGACACTGCTACACCCGACACATGATACCAATGCTCTAACTGCTACACCTCGGATTCAAACATAAACAAGAAGCGGATGAGGCAGACAGAGATAAAGGTTGGTGCAGACCCCGTGCGACACTACGACAGGCCACAAGCGACACTGCTACACCCGACACATGATACCAATGCTCTAACTGCTACACCTCGGATTCATACAAAAAACAAGAAGCGGATGAGGCAGACAGAGATAAAGCAGTTAAGACGAAACAAACACGAGCAAACGGACAACATTCATCCAGACACAATGTGCGCAATTATAAAATCGCCTCTGAGGTGGGGGAGATTTGTTCAAAGATGAATTTCACATTGTTACGTGTGGAGAATGTTTGAAGAGCCCGTCGTCTTATCGAGGGGATACGATGACACACAGGCGATCACTCCTCACGTAGCGAGTTCTTATAGACTGCGCGTTGTCTCTTTCACTCACAGAATACACGTGAGCGCGTAGAAAAGTTATAACCGTGTGGAGTTTATTACAGCACTTCTCTGGTGTTACACAGCACTTTCAAGCTTCGCACATACAAGCTTCTCTCGTGCACACAGTCCACTCGGTTATAACTTTTCTACGCGCTCACGTGTCTTCTGTGAGTGAAAGAGACTAAGAAGCAGTCTATAAGAACTCGCTACGCGAGGAGTGTTCGCCTGTGTGTCATCGTATTCCCTTGATAAGACGATGGGCTCTTCAAACATTCTCCACACGTAACACACATCTTCTCTTCATATAAGCATGTCAAGTTCTGGCTGTGTGTTGTAATGTCAACTGACAGCTGTCCCAAAGCGGGTATCTCCTTCCAGCTGACACTGTGAAGTTTTAATGAACGCTGTTTCATTTCCTTCCCTTCTTTCGCTTTGTGTGCCCGTTTTTGCTCAACGTTAAACCCCTATTTTAATTTCGGTTCCTGTGTTCTCAAGCCAGATCAGCCGATGCACTGAGCCTTGGGAGCCAAATCCCACGAGAAAAATCCATAAGGTGTAAAAAACGGACTCAATTTGTGCTTTCTCTGCTGATTGGAACAACTGGTTTTTGTCCCCTAAACGTGTCACCAGGCGATTGGTTAAGACACCCCAAGGGCAAAAACTGGATTCATTTCAGTGTGTAAACGGCTTTCAGCCACAAACGTAAAAACGCAGTCTGTTACAACAAAACACGTGATTATTAGAGTTTGCACTGTGTAAACCGAGCAGGAGAAAGAGGAAAAGGCAAATTGAAGCGGTATTTGTATTTTTTCTCAGCTTTGCACATGAGATTATCAATTTACACAATAAGCGGCGTGGGCTGGTTGAAATGACTGTTAGGAAGCTACATCCCTTTCCCCTTGTCCGCCTTGTGTGTGTGTGTGTGTGTGTGTGTGTGTGTGTGTGTGTGTGTGTGTGTGTGTGTGTGTGTGTTTGAGAGAGAGAGAGAGAGAGAGACTTTAACAGCACACAAAGCTCACTACTAATCAAGTTACAAAGTAAACAGGCAAACAAAGAATGCTGACACACTATCCATTCACCTCATCCCAGAGCATGTATCCTTTCTCATCAGCTTCACAGCCGGCAAACCCACCTTCCTCAAACACAGTAGGTTTCCTTCAAAAGGAAGTGAGAGACAACAGACAATACATTAATGTTCACCTTTACCTGTTCCTCACTAATCGACCCTGACACCAAGTCATTTATCTCCATGTCGAACAATTGCTACAGGCCGCTAGTACATCAGGTCTCCCCACCTCGTCCATTAGTTGTCCTACCTCCAGCAGAGGGAGTGAATCCCCTTCCTCTGTTCGTGACTTCCGATCACCGCAAAGAATCCATTTTCAGATTCCCCTGCACGTCACTCCTCTCCCCGCATGCCCCTCACACACTCTGCACTTTTGTGTAGTAAGGTATGGTGGTGGTGGTGGATTTGGGGAGGAACGTTGGATGGAAACATCTTAAGATAACCCGTAGCGCTGGAGATCGAGGGACAGGGGGTTAAAACAGCTGAAAACAACATTGTGGTACATCCAGTTGTATTGCCGGCGGTATTAATTCATCAGTTTCAAGGCCTCACATATAATATTAGTTCCAGTTTCGATATTTCCATTTTCTGGGGTGCTTCCGGAAGACTAGGAGCGAAAATAGCGTTCTTGTTCTTTTGTAAATAAGTTTTTTTTAAAAGTAAGTGTGTGTGCGTGTTGTGTCTGTCTGCGCTAAAAGTCATATACCTTGGTTCCAGATCATTGTGGTGGTACAGTGTGAAACATAGCGAGGGCCTGGTATGCTGAAACCGCGCTGTGAAATGATGTCTAAGACTAGTCTATGCAATACTGCTTCCAGAGGCATCCCAGCTACGTAAATGAACCCCTTCCGTCCTAAGTTGGTTGAACACATTCTAGCACGCATTGTCTCACGCGCACACTGGACATAAATCTTGCTAAAACAACAGGGCCACTAGGTGAAAACTCCATACTGTTCATTCCAGATGCACAGACACTGCAAAAGCCTGTTCATGCGCCAGTTGTGTAGCGTTTCAACTCGCAGCATGCAGGTGAAGTGTTCTGCAGGGTGGTTCTTCCACTGTGTGAAACGCACGTAGGACCAAATTTATGGTGAAGATTTAAACGCCCGGGCTGCGTGACAAATGTAAGTTGCCACCTTACTCTGTCCTAATTAACGGTTAACGCTCATTTGGTATAGTTCGCCCGTTTGGGGGGGGGGGGGGGGGTGCAAATATATGCCAGTCAATTCCGTCGATATTTCGCACAAAGTAAAGTCGTAGAACGAAGTCAGAGGCCACGTGACTTCACCTCGCCAGGCTCCGGAGAACATTTCCACCCCCTCCCGCGTTGCGGGGACACAGTCGTACCCGTTAGTGGACGACTGGAGTTTATTTGCCCCTCCTACGCATGATTGGTATACATTTGCACCCCCAAACGGGCGAACTGTACCAACTGAGCCTAACTAACTAACTAACTAACTAGCCAGCGTTCTAATTACTTAACAGTAGAACCATGGGACTGATCACGAAACATGACCAACAGCAACATAACGCCGGATGGAAAGTCAATATTTTGGCTTTTGCTTCGTCAAGACTTACTACCGACAGAACAGTTGTCATTGGGGTTATCAAACTAATTACCTGCCTGGCCAACGTACCTACCTAGCTACCTAACGTTTTTTTGTTTCTTCTAATTTTCTAACATTTTTGCAAATATTTTGTTGTTGTTACACTTGGCACGCTGCCTCTGGTAAGAAATGAAATCCAGATCGTGATGGGCTCCAACAAAAGTCGCCCAACCATTTTTGAGAAAATTGGAGGAAAACAAAAACTGGCCGTAGGACAAATCTAGCGACTTCGAGATTTTTTTTTTTCAATTGCGGATCCTTAAACAACTAATACAACTCCTGCAAAAGTTTCAAGGCTGAGTCTAGCTTATAAACGTGTTAAAAACAAGCATATGATACAACCATGCCATCTTGGCATGATTCCCACTTTACACTTTACCACCCTTTTTCCCAGGGAGCCGGGATAGCCGAATGGTAGAGCGTTGGACTTTCAATGCTCGGGTCGTGAGTTCGAATCCAGCCAGGGCCAAATATTTGTGCTGGCCTTTGTCTCGTTGCCCCGTCTTTGATATCACCCACACGTGGTGGAAAAAGACGTTAAACTTCCAAACACCCACCCACCCACCAGCCATTTTCTCAGCATGGCCGGTTTTCAAGAGCAAGTTTTCGACAAACATATCTCAGGCCCACAACATACTACAGAAATAATGTTTATACCACTTATACCAATTATGTTTCTGCACTTTTCAGTGACACCAATAGCTCCAACTGCCCAAAATCACCCTTTACTTTACTAACCTTGTGAATTTGCGAGGGAGGGGGGAGGAGAGAGAGAAAGAGAGAGAGAGAGAGAGAGAGATCTGTTTTTCCTGTTAAACAGTTTTAGAGTTTGACAGCATGTATGATTACTTGTTTTAAATTGTTTGTGAAGTTTGTTTGACCTTAACGTTTAACCCTATTTTATCTCTATGTTTTATATCAAGATCTTTAATGACTGTAGTTTATCTTATCTGTGACAGAGGATCATGTGAGGCCAAAGAAGATTTTCTGTTTTTAGAGTCTCCCTTAAACAGACAATAAAGTGTTTTGAATTTGAATTTAAATTGAACTGGTTGGAGCTCATCACATATTTCCCTCACTACTCTGGCAAGATTAGCGTGTTCTCCTCACCTGGATTAAAACCGATACCACAGGAAACAGTCAACATCCTCAAGGAAAGGATATATCCTCTCCAAACACAACGGATCTGTTTTCGCTGGCATCGATTCGTTGGTGTTGCAGAAAACGGAAATCCAGCTCTTCAAATAGCTGCCTGGTGGCAGGGGTCCTAGCAGAGTGGTTCTGAAGAGACCGCAGCAACCAGGAAGCTCTTTGGGGTTTCTGTCTGGCTTTTTTGTTTCAGATTTCACAGCTGTTGGTATCAGTTCAGTAAGGTTATTTACTAGCCGGTAATCTCCTCAACCTAGCGCCATGGCGTTTCCCAAACGTTCTTGAGGTTTGGTTTGACTGCGGTCGTTTTATGGCTGTGCCGGGTAATTTTGGTTATATTTTGGTGAAATTTCCACCGAAGCAGAAGACTTTTAAGAGGCTGGAGAAGCGATCAGTTTGTGAAATGGCATAGGCCTTGGTATAAATCTGACTATAGGTTCAGGTAGGCCTGCATGAACACTTTAACATAAGGAATTCGTTAGTAAACAACCCAGATTTGTCAGTCGTATCATTTTTTTTTTTACTACTTTATTATCCCTTTCGGGAAATTCGGGATGCTTCCCCCGGGGGAAGCGCGTCTCCGCGGTGCAGCGCCACCCAATACCTATCCTATTTTTTTTACAATTTTGCTGGGGGAGGAAAGCCGGATAACCCAGAGAGAAAACCCCGATGAGCAGCCCGGCAGCCAGGAAAAACCGGTACATGTATCACATATCACAAGCTCGACCTGGGCTCGAACCCACGCTTCATCGCCATGACATTGGTGACGGCCGTTCAGTAGCGCAGCGGCTAAATCCGACGCGCTACCTGTTAGACCACCGCTCACCCCATGCGCTTGTTACCCGCCCTTCAAAAATGCGCTTTACCTGACACATCCCGTTTATGTTTACTATTGCAAGTGTTGACTTTAAGCAATGAAAAACTGAGTAAAAGAAATGTACGTTTGATTAACACTTGCATCTAAACAGTAGCATGCAAATGTTGACGGCGATTCCGAAGGCATGGGCTATGATCTTTATTCTGAAAGGATATCGATATTACAGAGAAAATGTCTCATGATATTACAAGCTACCAGGAACAGGGAAGGTGGGTGGGTGTTTGGGAGTTTAACGTCCTTTTCCATCACGTATGGGGGATATCAAGGACGGGGCAACGAGAAAAACGCCAGCACAAACAGTTGGCCCCAGCCGGGATTCTAACTCACGACCCGAGCATTGTAAGTCCAACGATCTACCATTCGGCTATCCCGGCTCCCCCCCCCCCCCCCCCAAACCAGGAACAGGAGTTTTGCCAGTTTCCTTCAGGAACGAGAGTTTTGCCGCTTCCTTCGCCAGGAACCAGATCTGATACGACACACATAAGCTATTGATCCTAAGGAGACCAGCCCTAGTCCGTTAATATCTGACCGCCGGCCGAACGGTCATCAAAGCCAACGGCCGAGCCGACGGCCATCAAACGGTCATCGCCAATCTTGCGGGACCTTGTTTCCATCCTGTCCGTCTCTCTGGCCGACGAAGAGTGACTCTGTCTATATAGCACGTGCTGGTCGTATAGCGCTGTCGTTTCTCCCGTTCTCATGGGCCTTGTCGGAACTAGGGCTCTGACCACGTACCAAAGGATTGGGCGTGATCGAAGCACAGTTTGCGGAAAGAAGAATTTTTGCGTTAGTGGTTTGGGGATCATGTGTTAGAACCATATCTCTGTCTGTCTGTCTGTCTGTCTGTCTGTCTCTCTCGTTTACATTTTTTTTTCTTTTTGTTACTATTAAATTTACTCCTTTTGTGCCAGGTATACTTTTTGTCATATTAGCCTTTATCTTTTAGTGTTTCGAGATTAGCAGGTCAGCTTGCAAGATAGGCAAACCATGCCTACAAGTCTTTATCCTTAAATAAACGTCTCTGTCTCTGTCTGTCTCTCTGTCTGTCTGTCTGTCTCTCTCTCTGTGTTTGCGCGGCTTAAAGCCCGAAACTCTCTCTCTCTCTCTCTCTCTGTGCTTATGCGGCTTAAAGCCCGAAATTCTCTCTCTCTCTCTCTCTCTCTCTCTCTCTCTAAAGATCTCCTGCAAACTGAAACAGATGTTATAGTAATAGGTGTTTATATTCCCCCAGCGGATTCGCCATATTATAAAGAAACTGACATTTATAATGGCATCTCTATGCTAGAAGACTGCATCCTTGATATGAGTAGACTGAAAGGTGACTGTCCATTTATTGTATTTGGAGATCTTAATGCCAGAACAGCAAGTGAAAATGTTTCAGATGTTGACCCCTTTGAAGATGGTTTTGACTTCAGACAGAATTCTCCTGATGTTGGTACGGACAGTGAGTTTAACCGTGTGTCTGCTGATAGTACAGCAAATACGTTTGGTACCTATTTGTTGCAGGTATGTAATGAATTTGATCTTTTTATTGCAAACGGGCTTACACACAGAAATTTCTCTAGTGACTTTACATACATCTCAACTACAGGATGCAGTGTCATTGACTATTTTGTTGTTTCAAGACAGCTGTACAAAAAGTGTCAGTCTTTGTCTGTCAAGCCATTGATTGATTCAAAGCATATGCCAGTTGAGTTGTATTTTGTTTTGGGAACTGAAAATGACTGTGGCTTCAGTTCTACCCCTAAAAGTTTTAAATACAAGAAATATGTTTGGAAAAGTGACAAGTTTGATGATTTTCAAATCAATTTACAGTGTGATGAGGTGATTAGCTGCTTTGAAGAAGCTAAACTGTTGATACAGGAAGACATAAATACTGCACTGTCAAGGTTTAATGATGGTCTAAGATTAGCTGGAAACTGTATGCAAACCATTATACATGTTGGCACCAGGAGAAAGAAAATTTGGTTCGACCTCGAATGTAAACAAAGTAGACAGTTACTTCGGAGGAAATTGAAATTATTTAGCAGGAGCCACACAGATACAGATAGAATTTCCTACATACAGAAACGCAGAGAATACAAACATTTGCTACACAAGAAGAAAATGGACCACAAATTGCACACACTACACACTTTGAAGGAAAACATGTTTGACCAAAAATTATTCTGGAATACACTAAAATCCATACAGCGAAAAGGCTCATGTTTGAACTCTATTTCTTCTGAGGCTTGGTTTGATCATTTCAGGGAGGTTTATAACTCTGTTCCGGATGCTGTTGTGGACGAAGATGTTATTGGAAATGCTGATACAGTGGATTGTGACAGCGAAGGCGTTGGTGATGTTTTGTTAGATAGTCCTATAACGGTAAATGAGGTAAAGCAAGCTGTTTCTTCACTAAAAAATAACAAAGCTGCAGGACCTGATGGTCTGATAGGGGAATTCTTCAAATATTCTACTGATATTATTACATCATTCCTAGTGCCTTACTTTAATCATCTGTTTGAGAATGGGAAGTTTCCAGATGCATGGGCTGAAGCAATTATCCAACCCTTACACAAAAAAGGCGATGTAAATAAGCCTGATAACTACCGTGGTATATCACTTCTAAATATATGTAGTAAATTGTATAGTTCAATCCTCAATAGGAGAATCGGTGTTTGGATAGAGCAAAATAATGTTGTGGGTGAGGAGCAAGCGGGGTTCAGGAAAGATCACAGCACTGTCGATCACATTTTTGCCTTGACGGCCATAATACAGAAACAATTAGTAAAACACAAAAAGTTGTACGTTGCTTTTATTGATTTCCGTAAGGCTTTCGATTCTGTTACGAGAAGCAAATTGTGGAAAGTGTTAAATAAAAATGGAATTCAAGGGAAATTATTGCAGGCAATCCAAAGTATGTATGCTGTTGTGATAGCTCGAGTACGTGTTGGTGCTGACCTGACAGATTGTTTTCACTGCCCCAGGGGGCTTAAGCAAGGAGAAATTTGTAGTCCTGCTCTCTTCTCATTATATATTAACGAGCTTACAAAAGAGATCCGTCAGAATGGACGCCACGGTATCCAACTGTTACCAGACCTTATCCAGTTGTTTATTCTCCTTTTTGCAGATGATGTAGCATTGTTGTCAGACACTATTATTGGTTTACAGACACAGCTGAATATCCTTTGTGAAACCGCTAAACGCCTTGACCTTGTGGTCAATATGGACAAATCCAACATTGTTGTTTTCAGAAACGGAGGACACATCGCTTTAAGAGAAAAATGGTTTTACGATGGTACACAACTTAAAATAGTAGATAAATTTATTTATCTACACGTTGTGTGTTTACACATGCACTTGAAGACCTTGCTTGTAAAGCACGTATAGGAGTCATTGGTATCCTGAGAGCTTTGTGGTATCTGGGTGACCGTTCACCTTCATTATTTTTTAAAATGTTTGATTGTCAAGTTCAACCAATTTTGTTGTACGGGTCTGAAATATGGGGTCTCAGCGGTAACACTGACATTATTGAAAAGGTTCACGTATTTGCGATCAAAAGGTTTCTTAATGTTAATGCTAAAACGCCAAACGCTTTAGTTTATGGTGAATGTGGACGTTATCCACTGTACATTAACTCCTTTGTCAGATGTGTTTCATACTGGTTGCGATTAATTAGATTACCTCAAGATCGCCTGCCTAAGAAAGTGTACAATATGCTGCTCTGTCTGCATCAGGAAAATAAGATCACTTGGGTTCATTATGTGATGACTACTCTTTATCAGTATGGATTTGGTTTTGTGTGGGAAAACCAGGGTGTTGGTCATGTGAAGTGGTTTTTAAGAGTATTTAAGCTTAGGCTCATAGATTGTTACAGATAAGATTGGCATTACAAAATTAACAATAGTTCACGCTTTAGTTCTTACAGATTGTTTAAGTCGGTACTGTGCCAGTCTAGTTTCTTATCAGACTTGAAACATATTGGAATGAGGGACACCCTCATAAAATTTAGACTGGGTATTTCAAACCTGAAATGTCACAAACTGCGTTACAGTACTGCTACGAATAATAGTCTCGCGTGTCCTTTTTGTCAGGAGGATGAAACTGAACTGCACTTTTTGTTTATATGTCCAGAATATAAGGAATTACGTGAACAGTACATCCCCTCAAAATTTTACAAAAAACCGTCACAATTTAGATTCTCTGTGATCATGGCAGACAGTAGCCAACTCTTAACCCGCAACCTATCCTTGTTTGTCTATAAAGCTATGGAACACAGGAGTAAGGTATAAGCCATAGTAAGTTAAATATGCTAATTATGGAGGATATATACATACGATTCATATCATTAGTTACGAAACCTGAATATATGGAGCGTGCGTGCTCATCCTACCCCCCCCCCCCCCCCAAATTTTCAGTCATGGGCCGAAAGCCTACTGAATAAATTGATTTGTCATTGTCATTGTCATTGTCTCTCTCTCTCTCTTTCCAGGCTTAGTCCATAAATACAAGAGATACGCGTTCATGAATGAGTTTTGCAGTGTGAAAGCTATAAGACTTTTAAAAAAGCCCACACATACACACTTACAGTGCACATAAATTTACATATACATCATCAAACAGCGAGAGCCGACATAAATTTGTCATGCCTACGTGCATTTTAACCGCATGCAAATAAAACTGCGCGGTGATACTTTTGATTTGTGTGTCTTCTGGATTTCGGTTTACGACAGATCGGGATGCGTTTTTTTTTTTTTTTTTTTTTTGGGGGGGGGGGGGGGTGGGGGTGGGGGGAGGGGGAGGTGCGAGGGGTGGTGGTGGGGTGGGGGGAGGGAGGAGGAGTGGCAAGATTATTATTTATTATTACATACCATAATTTTGACTCTGCTCAGATCAGTTCAGCTACAGATGATGGCAGTTACCCTTAACTAGGTGGCTGGTCGGTGATTTCCCTCTACCACCACACTCGTTTTTGGCACCGTAGCCGCTGGGCGCAGATTCGCTTTGCGTGTCCAACAATTTACCGTCTGGGACCCCCCCCCCCCCTACCCAGTCGTCTGAAAGACTTACCCTCACGGTCATTGTCCCGCAGTCTCTGACTCTCCCAATCACTAACCCTTTCCCGTACCGCGGAAGGACACAAGGCGCAGAGCCGAAGTACTCACAATCTCATTTCCTTAGTCCGTGATTAAAGCTTGACTGTCCTCAATCCAATCACGCCTTAAAGTTAGCTCTCAAAACGCAGGCGCCCTCCTGGCTTAATTCCCATTGACCGCTCGCTGGAGGAGCAGAAAATGACTCTTTTGTTGCCCCTTTAAGTCCTCTCCCTAAAGTCTTCTGTCTTCCTTTCGCTGTCTGATTGCTGGCCAGGGTCCGAAAAGGTCCTCGTATGTCAGCCTAGGCACAAATAGATGTAACGGCGGGTGGTACCCGATTGGTTTCCGGCGTACGCGGAGTGTCGCGGACGCAGTCATTTCTAGCGCAGGATGAACTCGGTTGAGGTCTGGAGGACGTCCAGTTTCAGGTTTTCTAGTGGGCGGGTGTCTTTTCCCACCACATAGAGATTTTTGCAAAAGTACTCAAGACCCAAAGGGAGTCAGAAGAATCCGAGTTGCGACGAAACTCAGGAACATCGGGTTGCGGGCAAGCTGTGTGTGTGAAGGTGTAATAAGTGGTCATCAGGCTTCATGTTGACTGAAGGGTTGGGGGTGGGTGGGTGGGTGTTTGGGGATTCAACGTCCTTTTCCACCACGTACGGATGATATGAAAGACGGGGCAACGATGAAAAAGCCAGCACAAATATTTAGCCCCAGCCGGGATTCTAACTCACGACCCGAGCATTGAGAGTCCAACGCTCTACCATTCGGCCACCCCGACTCCCCGTTGACTGAAGGATTTAGACAATGGCAAGCTATGTTGGGTGTCAGACTTAGTGTACAATGTGTTAATGCACATGAGTTTGTTCTTATTTCAAGACCTCAAACGAGCGTGTCCGAGGTGATTTTCACCTTTTCAGCATTATCCTGCTTCGAGGGCAACTGATGCCAGCGCCTTGGCTGGTCAGTCTTGTTGTGGGTATCCTCTGGAGTGCCTCAGTAGTTCGATTTCTGGGTTGTGAAGCATGTCCCTGCTGGGCGAAGGACACAGATACACAGGGCCTCAAAATGCTTGTATGTTCCCTATTAGCCTCAGGCATCATAGTCACCCCTTCAATCTACAAACAATTACTACCATGAACAGACAATTCAATAGCACGCACCTGACAGGGGTTTACGAAAATTTGAGTGTCTCCTTTCCGCTCAGGCCTCACTGGAGTAATGCACGTCTACTTTCTCTCTAGGCCAGAGAGGCAGTTCACACAAATCCGCTTGCCTCACGTGTGTCCCACCCCTGTGCAGAAAGTCCAAGCTTCACTGGCAGCTTGTCTCTTTTTGTGGCCGCCTGCCATGCACGGTCATGACAACAAAAATCACTACAGACTAGGACACTCGCCAAACAGGGTACCCCAAACAAACACCAAACATGACCCCACGGTCAATTTGTGTCCTTACACCTGCTGCACTTCCTGCAGCCGCAGTTGGACGCAGAACCTGGGAAACTGAGGGAGACGTTCAGCTGACTGAACAAACGCTTTGTCGTAATTAAGTGTTGACTAATGAGATGGCGCCACAGCTTTGTAGCCAATTAACAGAGAAGTTAACACAGACATCTGTAGATTTTAAGGAGATACACCTGAAGCAGCTGGCGTTTAGCCAGTGAACAAACGTCTCCTTAGTGCTGGCTTGAACTGCGAAAGAGCGGAAACACGGAGTTAATTAGCGCATGTAGTACGAAACAAAGTCAACAGCTGTGTAAAAGTAGCTCTTTAGTTTTGAGGAGATCGCTGGGACTTCAAGCTATGACTGCCCTTGTCAAGGCCGAAGGTGGCACTTACCACGTGGCCTTGCCGTGGTCCACTGAGCCACCGCGAAATCTCTTTCCTGGCACTTGTGTGGCTGGGAAGTTATCCAGGCTCCTTGCTCATAGCAAGTGGTCGAGTGTGGATTTACCTGTGGTGCACAAGACACGGCCCACGCGAAGACAGCTGTAGAGCACAGAAGGAGGCAAGCCATGACGGTAGGGGACTAGCTTTTTTTTTTTTTTTTTTTTTTAGATCCGTTTTAACGGCCTGTGTGTGTGAGATGACGAACAGAGATAGGTTTTAAGTCTAATGCACTTCCGCGCGCCCCGCTTGAAAGCGTTTATTTGTTCGCCATTACCCTCAGCAGCCGGTGAGTGGATTAGTATAAGCAAGCGTTTCTTGAAATCAAAGCTGGATTGTCAGGCTTTAGCGCTGTGAGGTTGCATCAGTGGACGCTGTGGTTTCTTGTCGGCGGGAGTCGTGAATGCGGGCTTTGATGTTTTAGGGTTTTGGGGTGGGTGGGTGGGGGGGGGGGTAACGTTGTTGTTTGGTCAGGCATTTGGAGCTACACATAACTCTGATAAGTTGATTCACCTTCCACGCCCTCCCATGGGGTCTAGGCGCTTCAGTAACTTCTGTTCCGTCCCTCTGTCTCTGTCGGTGTCTCTGTTTCTCTGTCTGTCTGTCCGTCTCCCCCCCCCCCCTCCCTCCCTCTCTCTCTCTCTCTCTCTCAGAAAATAAAGTGTCACTCTCTCTCTCTCTCTCCGGCTCGCTCTCTCTCTCTCTCTCTCTGCTGAGATTGTGAAATTGTGCATTGAGAAAGAATACGAGCTTTCTGTTCAGAAAGAGACAAGAACAAGCATAAAATTGTAGCCTTTCTACTTCAGGGAAGATACAAATAACGCAATGATGATGACATCAGTAGGTGAGATTGGTAGATGAGAGTAGTGTACGTGAATGCGTGCACTGACGTGTGTGTGTGTGTGTGTGTGTGTGTGTGTGTGTGTGTGTGTGTGTGTCCGCGTGTGTGTGTGCGCACACGCGTGCCTGCTTGCTTTCCTGCTTGTGTTTCCGCGCGTATGCACTTGCATCAGTTCTGATACCGGGTCTATGCGGCTGGCGCTATGCCGGGCGGTGATCCCTCGAAGACTTGCACGCATTCCAGAACGCTAAGACACCGCCTGCAAGGGGAACTCTTCCCCCTGTGGTGACACTGATTGAAGATGACGGAGTCGCTCTGTTTGCCCTGTCTGCGGTGTGTGTATATGCTGCTCATTACTGCTCTGGCCTTTCGGCACTTACGTGGATCAAACAATTACACCTGCTTTGTGAGCAAACACTCTGGAACTTCGATGGATATATTCTTGAACCCCTGTGAGCCGCCAGGGCGCAGCTGATGTTCATGGCTGATCCGTATGACGTACTTATACGGTACTGCCTGATTTTCAGTGGATGACGTACTGGACGTAAGACGTACTGCTTTGCGAGAGGACACGCTGAAACTTCGAAGGATACTGATTCTCTTGAACCGCTTCAACAGTCAGAGCGCATTTCATGTTCAAGTTTGAACGGCATGATGGCCTGAATTTCATTGGAAGAATCATTTTGTGGACTGGATTCATCTGACCATTCAACGGACTCAGGAGGTCTGAGTCACTGAGATTCCTACATTCACAAAGGCTGTTTGCAGCATTGTGGGGCGGCGGGGATTTTGATTGTGTGTCGCCGGTTGGCAGCTTGGATTGGAATCAAAGATGTGACAACTATAAAATCCTACCGTGACACTGCAACCGTTAGAAATCTCGAACGAAGTCGCTGTATGTTTTCTGACTCGCCCGACAGGTCCAAAGAGTGAAATTATAGGTGTGGGAAATCCGAGACAACGAAAGGTGACCATACTTTTTACTGTTGGCGGCCGGCTGGTACTAATTTTCACCGCAAGATCGTAAATCAACGCTTGAAGCACTGACGCATCCACCCGCGCGTAAACAACTCTTCAAAAGTAAGATACATTCCTTTTCAGGTTCTTCGTTTTTTTTTGTTTTTTTTTTTCTTTTTTTTTTTTTTTGCTGCCCCAACTCTTTGCCAGCTCCAGTGGTGTTCCTCCCAGGTCATGGGTGGAACCCCACGGAGGACTCGGAGGCTGGGACAAGTTTTATTATGCATGATGATGGAGATGAGGATGATAGTAAGATGATGCTATGGAGGTCCATGTGGTTTGGGACTGCGGGACAGGGCCGCATTCCACGCTTCCTGTCATAAATATCCCGGCGTTAACCAGGCCCGGGAACTACGGCACCTGCGGTGCCGGCCGTGTAATCATCTACATCATAAGACGTGTCATACTAAGGGAAGCACCTCCAAAGTCGCACCCGTGAAGTGGGTGAAACTCGGCTGTGTGGCAACAGCCTCCTCATCGGGCCCATAGCACACCCACTCTGGGTAGGAGCCGACCTAGGTAGGAAAAATCCCGCTTGCCTTGGCTGGGACTCGAACCCGGGTTTCCCGGTCCATAGTCCGAAGTGCTAACCACTACACTACGGGGGCCGGTAAAATATAGTTTGTGGTATACGAACTACTAGACCTTTATCCCTGATTTGTGAGCAAACACTCAGGAACTTAGAAGGGTATTCTCATGTACCCTTGAGCAGTCGGCGCGCAGATCATGCCTCAGGCTGAGTCGTATGGCGTGTGGGAGATCCATGCGTGATGTTTCAGTGGAACAGGTCATTTTTATGGATGCTCTTAGCTGTTGAGAACTGTGGTGATATCAAGTGCTTGCACTTCTGTAAGTACATGTATACTTATAATAGGAATGAATGAGATCCCAAGATCGTATTCTACAGTAAGCCAATGCAATTGTAGTTCATGGACAGATCTTAGTACCGTTCGAACCGCGGCTGGGGCCAAATATTTGTGCTGGCCTTTTTCTCGTTGCCCCGTATTTGATATCACCCTTACGTGGTGGAAAAGGACGTTAAACTCCCAAACACCCACCCACCCATCCATTTGAAAGACTCTGATTGGATTGGGCGTCTGGTCTTTCTTTATGATTATAATATGCTCTGTTAACCGGACATCATCTGCTCTATACGGATATTTTATACGGACGCGTTTTATTGCATTTGATTAGCAGCATTATTTTCTGATTTCCTCTTGGTGTTCTTTAAGGAGGAACTATCAGAGCTTATCAAATCAACTGACCTTTTTCAGTTGCTTGTTTTTGTCGATCCATTTCTTCAGTCGTCCCTGTGAACTCAATTCCTACCAAATAGGAAGGGATGAGCGGTGGTCTAATAGGTAGCGCGTCGGATTTAACCGCTGCGCCGTCACCAATCTCACGGCGATGAAGCGTGGGTTCGAGCCCAGGTCGAGCTTCTGATATGTGATACCGCTTATTTTTTCCTGGCTGCCGGGCTGCTCATCGGGGGTTTCTCTCCGGGTTATCCGGCTTTCCTCCCCCAGCAAAAATTGTTTTAAAAAAATGGGATAGGTATTGGGTGGCGCTGCACCGCGGCGACGCGCTTCCCCCGGGGGAGGCAGCCCGAATTTCCCGAAAGGGATAATGAAGTAGTAAAAAAACAAAAAAAAAACAAAAAAACAACCCTTAGTTTGGGGTTGTGCACCAGTGGCCTCAGTAAAAACAACAACAACAACAACAACAACAACAAAAACATAATTAATTTATGTCTGTATGGATTTAAATTTGGCTTTGTGGGAATGTTGCACTTTGATTCTACTCGTGTTTGCTGCAGTAAGAGCCGTCAGGGAACCGTTCATCTTGCCTGGTTTTTGCATACAGGACCAAAACCGAAAAAGAGTCAAAAACGTGGGATACTCATGCGCGGTACGAAATGTGATATATAAGAGGGTGTGGCGCTTTCCTGTAAGGATACAGCTGAACATTCCTTTAATTGTAGGTGAATGCCTGTGTTGTTTGGTAATAGAGAAGAAGTATTTTCAGTTTCTAATTATCAAATTGCTTAAAATTTTCGTGGATGTGTGTGTGTGTGTGTGTGTGTGTGTGTGTGTGTGCGTGTGTGTGTGTGTGTGTGTGTGTGTGTGTGTTTATGAATTTGGCAGTGCCATTGCAGAGCCTGGGCGTGCCTCATCCGTACACCTAATTCGACTTAACGAAGTTAATTTGTTCTCGCAGGTGTAAAGGAAGTGGGGATAGCTGCAGTCGAGGTAACAACCTGCTGTTTGTGCGAGCTTTTTTTTTTTTTTTTTTTTAAAAAGGCTTGCTTATCAGAAGAAGAAGGAAAAAAAAAAAGCCGGAAACAGTGTACAAAAAAAGCAAAAAAAAAAAAAAAACCAAGAAGCTGAGACTGTGCACCAGGTACAGTTAACAATAAGTGACACAGTTCAACAGCTTCTGTGAAACTCTCAGTGAAACCTATTCAGTTTCAAACATGCGTTCAATTCAGCATGTCGCATTACACCGACCGAACAACATCAGCAGAAGTTTTTTTTTTTTTTTTTCTTGTCCTCTTCCTTCCCCTCCTCCATATTCCCTCCCCTGTCAGCATCTTTCACCTCCCTCTCTCCTTCCTTGTCTCCGCTCTCTTGCCTTCTCCTCTTCCCTCGTGCTGTCATTCCGCAATTGGTGGTCGATTACCTCATTGCTATCAGACGACATTGCGTGACGTCTACGCTGCAATGCCCCCTTTCACTTGCGATGAACAGGTCCAATGCTAATTTGTTTCCGAGCCGAACTAAGAATCCGGGAGGGCTTGAAATCCCATTGACAGGTTAACGGTTACCCCCCTAAGGAAAAGTGCAATAAGGGAAGAGAGCTTGGGACGTGCTTTTTCTGAAGTGGCATGCATGTTCCATCGTGTTTTCTTGTGTTTTAAGTGTTTTACTTTTTCACGTGCTCGCCAGTGGTGTTAGAGATAGTTTCTGACGGCCATTGTTAGCCAGGATGAACTTGAGAAATCTCGTCAGTTACCGCTGCTTAGAGAGTTCGTGACAATAGTTGTTGTTGGTTGGTTGGTTGGTTGGCTGTGATCAGCTGCCTTTTCCTGTCATCAAGTAGTTGAGCGTCGGCCATTAGACGGGTAGGTTGTTGGTTCGAACCATTTGTACTGATCCTTCTGTTCAATGCCTCTGATATTATGCCTCGATTCACCTACACTAGTTTCTAGGGCTCACGTCTAACGCATTCGACAACCAACTTCAAAATCTACAGAGTTTTTGTTTGTTGGAAACCTTTATTCTTAATAGCGTGACTCCGTCATGTGCACGTTTCGTCCCATGTTTCAGGCCTCCTGAGTCAGATGAATCGGCGTAGTTTTGTCCATAGTAGCAACCTCATAAGTTTCATTTGATGTGCTCTACTGTGCTCTGACGATGTCAATGGCGAATGTCCAGCTTGTGCTGATCGGCGCCCTGAGCCTTCAAGGTTTAAAGATCTAAGCTCCCAACAAAAAGCTTTCCGAAGTGTGAAAACAATTTTACAGAGTCGACCGTGCAAGCACAGTCAACTCTGTCACAGTTGCAGAGTTTTCAGCGTCCCTGAGATCCGAATAAAAGCCAAGGGCAGTCTGATTCACAGCTCAGTTTGCGCTTTGACACCGAACAAGAAAGATCGTGCAGCACTCAACATCCGCTGGACACTGTAGCGATGTGTCTCGCTCACTGACCAAAAGCCAAATAATGTCACGGCAAACTCGTGCTCTGGTTTTATAAGGGTCCCCAAAGCACTGAAAACTCTGCAACTGTGACAGAGTTGCCTGGATTATGTACAGCCGAAGGAGTCGCAGTTTAAAAAAAAAGAAAACGCAATGTTTGGGGCTTTTTGCTGAGATTGCAGACCTTTAAGATACATGCTGCAGGTCTTGTAAGCTCACAGAAAGACGTAGGCTTATAACGGTAACAGTATCATGATACCACATAGATGTGTGCAAATATGAACCATTTTGGGGCTGTCATTGCAAAGATATGAGCCAAAACGTAAGCCGAAACATGCTCCTGTCGCCCACTTCACTTGCAAGTGAAGTGACGCGTTTGTCTCAGTGCAACTCGCACGTGGTCGCTGGCGACATTACGAGTTTACAAAGCTCTGAAACACACTTTGGGAGGACCAATAACTCATAAGCGGCAGAATCTGTGCGAAACACCTTTTTTTTTGCGAACCTTTTTTTGCGATTTTCTTTTTGCGAACACGTTGTTGTTGTTGTTGTGGATACAGTTGCAATTGCTCATCCTGCCAGATGCCACGTTGACTAAAAGTTAGTTAGTTAGTTAGTTAGTTAGGGCTTAACGCCGCGCAAGCAACAAAGACTATTTCGCGGCTTCACTTTGACTAGAAAACTTCAGTATGGAAAGGCTGGTTCCAGACTCCTGCCCCTTATAACGTTCCTCCCCTCCAAAGCAAACGTCCATGCATCGATTACCCTCGAACCATTAACAGTTTTGCCCTCTTGAATTACAATTACCCACCCCCCGCCGTCAGCGCATGCTTGAGGGCCACCGATGCTCGTGTTTCGTTTCAAAAGCGCTTAATTTGGCAACCCCCTAAAAAACGCCTCGAATCGCATGTGCTCCCCTTTCTCCTGCGAAATGCACTTGCTTTTTGAAAAGAGGCGGTCAAAAACTATCAAGTGGACGCTTGCAGCTGCAATCTGTCATGCAATGCGATCTTGTTTCCTTTCGCCTTAAGGTGGGGGTTGGTTTTTGGAAGCATGTCTTGGACGTATAGGAGAAATTCGAAAGGTCTCTGCACGCTACTGGCGCATGCTGGCGGACCATCTCGCCCCAATAGTTTGATTGACTTTATTGGTCTTCATTGAGAGCTTTGGGCGAAAAAATAGCGGGGTGGGTCGAAGGGGATTGCGGGGAAATGAGCTTTTTATTTTTTCCTATACACACGAATCTTCTCCGAGTCTGAATGATCTGGGGATGAGTTCCAAGACCTTACGAAGGACAGTCATGTTTTTAGCGGTTAAGACAAGACGGTTCAGGTGGTGCCGGCGACTCTTTGACCCATTACAAACCATCCCCGGAGCTTTAGGTGGAGCGTAATGGCTGAAAGACGAGATACAAATTCCATCGATTCTTTGTCGTATGAAAATATCAATAATCAATACCTAAGTACCTTTGTAAGGAGGAAAATAATACGCTTGCAATGCTGCAAATATGTGTTGATAAAAATCATGCAGATATGATTTTGATTAATACTTACCATGTACCTTTGCTATATAATTACATGTTTGAGATGTTCCAAACCTGTCTTTGGAAGATCTGTTTTGTATTTCTTGCTTCATAATATAATTTGCACAGCGGTGACGCAAAGGTTTTGAATTCCTTTGTCAGTCCTATCTTGCCTGTTGTCTGACTCATACAAAGCCTAGACTTATGCGAGCTTCTGGAAATAGCCCCTCGCACAGCGCAAGTCTATCATCATCTACAAAAAAAGGCATAACCGCCATGGATTCGAAAGGGGTTTGGGTCCTTTTTCCAGATGGCGCTGCAAGTGATTTATGTGGGATTCTAATGAAAAAGGATACAGGGAGGTATACGCCTTTCTGTATTAACGAATTGCGGGCAATGGGAGGACGAGATAATCACGTGACGTGACGTAGGTTAGAGCAGAACCTATCAAAACTTGTGTTTGGCTCCATCCTTCAACTCGTTTGCTCTGATTGTTCACTAGGTGGCGAGGGCTTCAAGGATGAATATCAGATGCTGGGGTCTTGCCCAAATTTTTGTCGTTGCGTGCGTGTGCGTACGTGTGCGAGAGAGAGAGAGAGAGAGAGAGAGAGAGAGAGAGAGAGAGAGAGAGAGAGAGAGAATCAATGATTCAATGAAACTTTATTGTACAACGGCAGAGGCAGAGAGAGAGAGAGAGAGAGAGAGAGAGAGAGAGAGAGAGAATGCGTGCACCACCTACACAGTGCTAACCCAGCGTTTGTTGTTACTGTTTCAGATTGCATTGCCCGAACATACAAAGCCTTGGATACGGGAGTGTGACAACCCCTTTTGTTCCCGGAGAATCCGCATGGATTATAAGTGAATTGTGAAGAAGTTCGAGCTATCGCAGTTTTCAACGACTTTCCAGCTGTGCCCCTGACATCTGTGTTTCATCGACCGATCTGGTGATTCCTTCGTATTTAAGGACAACATGTGAAGCTGAGCATTCTGCACACAATGTAAATTGGCTACGGAATACTTTTTGCTCTTCTGCAATTGTCCACTGCCGTCGGATTCACTGGAGAAAAAGCATACAGCCATTAGAGGCGATCTTCAGTGTGTCAAACCTGAAAGGTGTGTTTTTTTGTTACAGGAGCAGTTCTTTGGAGAGAAGTTTCATGAAAGACGAACGATGGAAATGTGAATTATTTATTGTATTAGCACCACAGAGCAAGCTGCATGACAAATAGGATAATCCAAAAAGAGGTTGTAGGGGAAATTCAAGAGCGCATGCAATGAGCTGAAACAACAAGAACAGCAACAAAAAAGATTCACAGAAGAGTTTTCACTTCGACCGTGAGCATTCTGGTTGTTGTGTAGTTTATAGCTTTAGGCAGTGTGTGTAAACAAGAGAAAAAGGGAGTCAAGGCCCCAAGGGGTCTGAGAATGCCGGACATAAACGGAGAGCACGTGCAGTGTGGGGGCTGACGTCATCAACATGTCTGCTGGCGTGTCACTGTGGAGTACGCTACTAGTGATCACTTTTTGGATAGGTAAGTGTGTGTGTGTGTGTGTGTGTGTGTGTGTGTGTGTGTGTGTGTGTGTGTGTGTGTGTGTTGGTTTCTTATGTTGGTAGTTTGGCTGTTTTTGTCCTTGTCTGTCTGTCTGTCTGTCTGTCTTCTTTTTCTTCTTCTTCTTCTTAGTATTATACCATCTAACCATCACAATGGAATTTAAGACTTTTTTAAAGTTGCCTCTCGACCAATTTGAAAGGACCGACCAGATGTTGTTGCTCTCAGCAGCAACTTTCAAGATCAAGAAAAAAGACTGTAACGATGCACTGAAAGTTTGTTTTTCCACATCAAAAATCGTTTCAAGATCGTTGCGGCTTGTGAGCTTGTCTATCCGTCTGAACACATACAAGGGTTTTTGTGTGTGTGTGTGTGTTTTTTTTATTATTAGATTGTATTTTCTATTTTGGGGCACTTCCAAGCCTTTCCAGTTGTCCCAGCTAATGTAACATGCCCGTGTGTCCATTCTGCCGCAAAAGAATTAGACGGAAAATTGCGAAGCCGCAGCTGTGCTTGAGGTTTGCCAACAGTAATTTGTCCCGTCGTTTTAAAAGGACTCGTTGCAGTTTTTCCCAGTGTGAAGTAATTTGGTTAACGCAATTTGATACATTGCGCGCGAAACAAATTGACTTTTCCAGTGCAAATTGCATGCGTAATGTTGTTCCCGCACGCACCAGCATGACTTTGTTTCTGTTCAGTAGAAAGTAATAATCTCTACTGATTGTAGCATCGGATACAGTGGGGTGTGACGTCGCTAACTGCAGACAGATCGCAGAAACTGATGATAACTGGGATATATCACTAATTTGGTAATTAAATCACAATGATAATATTAACACGCCTCCACCTAAGGATTTGTTGATCAATAAAAGCAGCAAACATAACGTAGTTTAATAATTTGCGTTCCGTGATAATTTAATGAGAACTCCCGAACTAATGCGGTGCTGACCTTGACCTCGAGTGCGCGAGAGGTACAGGCGCGTGATTTGCGGCAGAGGAAATCTGCAGATTTAAGAGAGACATCACAGAGATTTCTACTGTTTTCGCTGCAGCTGCTAATCCCACAAAAGCCTTGTTCAGTATAATAAAAGAGTATGTAAGATCGCTGGGGCAAAGGGGGGAAAGGCATTGCAGCAGACGACAGCGGTCCCGCCGGAATGTGTATAACGAGATGAGGAGTGCGGGGAGTGCTCCTTATTTCCCACATGCGTCTACAACTTTCTGCAGTTAGCGACAGTCTGCAGTTAGCGACGTAACAGTGGGGTTTTGAAGATGTTAAGTTAGAGAATAACTACTAATCTGTTTGACAACTTCAAGAAAGCGATGAGATGCTTCCTTGGGGAGGAAACACAGCACGGTTGATCCTGTTGTTTTCGCCGTAGTACGATTCAATTCAGACAGTCTGCCGCTAGGGCTGTAAAGGTGATCACATTCGTATTGTTTTAGCGAATGGACAGACATCAGAGTTATGCAGAAGGAACACACACACACACACACACACACACACACACACACACACACACACACACACACACACACACACACACACACACACACACGTACGTGTAGAAGGGTGAGGGGTGAGATCAAGTTTGCTACCTTTGCAAGAGTTAGGTGCAGAGGGACGGACGCGGGGACAGGGCAAACTGGGTGGGAAGAATTACCGCATTTACCATTAGATTTACCATTCAAACCACAAACGAGAAGAGACTGGGGTATAGGTGAGAGGCACGGTACGGTAAGGAACGAATCACAGGGGTGGAAATGCACGATCCCTTGACGCGTCACTCAAAATGCTGCCCTGGGCCTGTATGTAAAAGTGGAGGTTAATTTAACCCACGGCTACGGGCCTAACCCAGACTAGGACAAAAGAAACCCCAAAACAAAATTAAATAAAAAGGGAAGCGAAGAAAGAAAGAAAAAAATCCTTCTATAACGGCTTAGGCACCTTGCTGGAATGGACCCGCTTCCTGATTTAAAACAAAAAACAACAGAAAATTTCACCCTGGAGCTAGTTTAGTTCGAGGTTAGACACTAACCCTGTGCTAAACTCCCTAACCCCGACTTTTACTTGCGGGCCCAGGCTGGTAAACCTAAACCATCTGCGTCACCGAGGACGCCCTAAAACAACACACACACACAACCCACAGTGACCGACAACAGTCACCGCCAACAGTCCACATTGTTGTCTTGGTGGTAGTTGCCATCGGAAAACCCACTTGCACTTCGCCATAATGTTGTTACCTCTTTCAGCGTCACGCAATGCTCTCTTTATGCACGCCATCGCCTTCTTCTTGAGTGTCCATGTTGTTTCTGCGGTGTAGCATGGAAGGGCGGCTCCCCGGTGAATGGGACCGGACAGTCGAGGATAATCCAGTTAGCACATTGACTTGAGCTGTCAGTGCGTCGGCCGTGAGTTCGATACCCGACTGGGAGCCCAAGAGGCTGTTCCCCCCCCCCCCCCCCCCCTTTATTTTCTGTTTTCCTTGTTGCCCCGTCTTTGGTATCTGTGGTGGAAAAGGGTGTGTGAAACCCCCATCCAACCACCCACCTACCTACGTAGCAGTCTGGTTGGTTGGATGGTTGATTGATTAATCAACCAGCCAGACGGATTGATCAATCAACCATCCGGCAACCAACCAACCAGACCTCTCGTTTACACTCTCAGGAGTATTTCATGACTAAAGGTGTAAGTCACTTTTCTCAGATGAAGGCACTTTTCCTTGGCTTTGCAATCTAGGCAGACGTACACAAAAGAACAGATTGGTCCATTTTTGTCGCACGTAGAACTTGCCTGGGTCATGTTTGTGAACCTTCGGGAAACTGTTATAAATGCGCGTTTGGCTAGGATCAACGCGGTTAAATCTAAACGAGCTTCAAGATTGGCCGGGGAGTGAGTGGGTGAGTGAGTCTAGGAATATCAAAGTGCTATTGTTAAACGCCCGTTTAGACCAAAACGCGTTCATCCTAGCCAAACGCGCTTCATGAATATCGGGCCAGATGAAACAAAAATTCTTCTTTCGCTCGGTACCCTGTCTTTGATATCACCGTTGTAAAACATGTTAACCAGCCAACAAACCAACCAACCAACCAACCAACCAACCAGCCAGCCAACAAGCCAAGGGTCCAGCCGACCTACCAAATTATCACCCAATTCGCCAGTCCTTTCAGCAGGGGAGGAGTTTCACTGCCTACACCGTCGGGCCATGGTGTGGGCGAACACAATCGAGTGTCCAGCATTTTCGTAGACGTTTTGCCAATGTGGTTATCCCCTAGTGGGAAATCTGGTTGCGTCTGTTGAGGGCATCGTCTGGCGGTTTGGGGGCCGGTGAAGTGGACAAAGAAACGATTTCTGGCTTAGCTCGGCCAGACAGCGTGAACGAAGCGAGGGGACAGCTCTGCTACGGGAAGTGTCGATGTTGTTAGCAAGGAATGGGTGCTATGTAAGTCACAACGAAATCTTTGGGGGAAAGGGGAGGGAGGAGGGGAGCGGAGGGGGGGGGGGGGGGGGGGGGGGGGGGGGAGGAGGAGGAGGAGGAAGCAGGGAATCGTGAGAGTGCATGCGCGAGCGTCCGATGGTAGAAAGGCCTATAGGGTTTCTCGATCCCGTGGCGGTTAGTCCCTTTACCAAATGACTGGAGTGCGGCAGAAAATGCCAGCTGAGTGTGGCGGACAGTGGGGAAGAGAAAAAAGAGAAAAACGAAGGGCACAGTCAAAACGCCAACAACAGCAGCAACCTCAGCAGGCAAATGTTACCAAAATATGCCACGATTTAATTTTTTATAAGGCAGAGCTATGCCCAGTACGCTATGGCTTACAAGCAGAAAAAAGTAAGATTCAAAGAAAGAATGAAAGAAAGATACAACTGATTCGCATTTGTATTAAAGTCGAGAGATGTCACAAAATGTAATGTATAACAACAAAAGAAACTGCAAGCGGAAGAACATTTTCAAGGACGGATAATTTATGCCATAAATGCACGATAATTACTCAGCTTATAAGCGTTATTTGTTTGCAATCGTCAACATTTACAGGCAGCGCAAACAAATGTCTTAGTGCCCACTGACCATACGTCAATACATCGATTAATATTACTAATGTTTTAAAGTCTCATTAGTTTTGTCAGCCACTATGAAATATGCAGGGGAGCCGGGTGGCCGAATGGTAGAGCGTTGGACTTCTAATGCTCGGGTCGTGAATTCGTACCCCGGCTGAGGCCAAATATTTGTGCTGGCTTTTTCATCGTTGCCCCGTCTTTGATATCACCCGTATGTGGTGGAAAAGGACGTTAAACCCCCAAACACCCACCCACCCATGAAATACGCAGATACTTAAACGTGAGACGGTGAGGGGTATCTGCATTTTCCTTTTGCCTGGGAGCGATCGGCAGACTCTATAGCTATTGCAGTAGGTATAATTTTAACACTGCATGCCCATGAAAGCTTAAACGGGCTTATTCCACCTTTGCTAAGCCAGCTTATGTTTTGGAACAGTTTCGCTCGTGAGTGCGCCTGTATGTTCGAAATACCCTCTCTCGATGATTAGTACAGTCCGCAATGCGATACAATGTTGTTTACACTTTGTCCCAGCCAGTCCAACATACAAATTCTACGACTGTTGCTACACTACTCGAGCACTCAGTGTGGTCGCCGCGTCATCAAGTACGCTTCTGCTGGCTCAGTGCCAACATTACAGACGCTGTCACTGTCCAGGTCTCTAAGTGGTGTGAGGATAGATAGCCACGAAAACAGCTCATAACGGTCTGTGAGCATAAAACTGGTAGCATTAACGCCTAACTCAGTAACAATCTAGATTTTGAGGTTCAAACCCGTTTCCTTCTGATCTCGAATCCGGCCCTCCGCAGCATGAGCTCTCGTCAGACGGGACAACCCGCCCTGATTTCCTGTCACGCGTTCCTTTCTTTTCTTCCAGTCTTTGGCTGCTTTCCTGGGCGATTACAATGTCTGGGACATCACGTAAGTCTGCTGATACGAGTACTGAGAAGCCCTTCACTTCACAATACCCGGAGTATTCGCCAGAATTCTCGGGAACTCTCGCGAAATCCCGTCTGTAGATGCGGCATCACGATGTTTTGGAGTACTGCCCTTGCGTTGATGAGAAATCTGTCTGGTAGTGTCTTCAGGTCCCGGTTAGAAATCTGGCCTATGCACATTAGGCACAAATGACACTCAGGGCTGAGTCAACAATGGGAACGTGAGGTTTTGTCTTCTGGGTGGCAAGAAACGGCGACCCTTTTTGTTTTTCGAGTTGGCCCTTGATTGAAGACGTTAAAATGATTGGTAAACTTTGGCTAATGCGCGCGCGCGGCGTGTGTGTGTGTGTGTGTGTGTGTGTGTGTGTGTGTGTGTGTGTGTGTGTGTGTGTGTGTGTGTGTGTGTGTGTTTTCAATGGCAAACAAAATAAGGGTTATCCCCTCTTTGAGCAGTGTATTTTACACTTGTTTGGCAAACAAAAACACAAAATATAAAATGGTCCAGTAAAAGACACCAACTAAGCTGTCAGCAGCAGTACAAAAACAACTACAACAGAATTATTGCAGCAAATAGAAACTGATTTAAAACACCAGCAGTACCCCCCCCCCCACCCAAAAAAAAAGGGGGGGGGGGGCGTTTAAGCATTCAATATACAAAGCCGGTAATCTACAGTCAAAACTGGCTGATGGCACACGTGCCTATCGTAAATGTTTTATGGCGAAATTCCTCATAACTTCGAAATAGCGAACCCGTTCAACTTCCCTTGCGAGTGTAAAAGGTTTCAGGTTCTGGCCAGAAAAATATTACCTACGTGATGTGCGGGAGATTTAAACCCGTGTTTACGACACAGTAAATAGCAGTCGAAGCCAAGATAACGCATGCTACTAGAGGGAAAAGGCGGTGAAATTGTTGAAGGGTGCATCATTCTAAGAAGCCGTTCTGTCTCTACGGCGTTTGACGGTGCATTCCACAACCGGTGGCTACATGGGAAACAAACACGAATCTGTGTTGGTTGTGAGAGACGTTGTCAGATGTTGTGAGACGGAAAGACGCTCCCCCCTTGTGGTGGAGAAAAGCCGGGGAGAGGGATATGACAGGCACGCTATCAGCAGTATCGAGGGCACCAACTGATGCTGTCTTTGCAATCCGATTCGGTGCCGCCAAGCGGAAAATTACAGAGGTTTTGCCGTTTGTATTGTCTCAGGGGGTAAAAAAAAAGGACTGAGGTTTCTTTCCCTTTTTTTTTTCTTTGGACATGTGGTAGTGTGTGTGTGTGTGTGTGTGTGTGTGTGTGTGTGTGTGTGCGTGTGTGTAGCTGCTGGTGATGTTACGTTCTTGGCTTTGTTGTTGTTCTTGGCTTTGTGTGTCTTGTTCTTTCATCTGGTACTCTTATTTTTATTCTATCGTGTGTGTGTGTGTGTGTGTGTGTGTGTGTGTGTGTGTGTGTGTGTGTGTGTGTGTGTGTGTGTGTGTGTGTGTGTGATGGGAATGCTGACGGTAGGCTACATGTACAACGTGTATGTAGGCTACATAATTATACATGTCTAGAGCATGATCAGAATGGCTCTTGGCTTGACAAGCATGGTGCTGATTTCACCCACATTACTGTCACTGTTTTTGTACACCGGATGTCTCCGTTTGACAATGTGTCATACCACATGCCTGGGAGTGCTCAGCAACTCCAGTTACTTCTTGCTGTGGGTGTATAAGTGTATAGCCTGCCCATGAAAACAGATAGCAATAGCAATTTTCGGCAAAGGGAAAGATGATAACATTCAACGCCCACCTGTATGACCGGAGCTTTACGCGAAAAGGATTGACAAAGCGTGTTTCTTAGTCAAGGTTGGATGGAGAATGACTGTGCGTTGTCCCAGCGGTGAAACGTCGTGTAAAAGTCGGAAAGAGATGGCAGGCGAGGTTACATGTATCTCGAAATCTCTCTCCCCCTCCTGCCCCCTCAAAACAATGAAATAAAAAATGAATTAATAATAATAATAATAATAAATTGTATTTGTAGGGCTCATTTCTTTACAATGCGCAGATCACTCACTGACACGCACATTTTACAAAGATGGACAGACATACACTGGTAAAGCTGACAATAGTTAAGGAGGTTACTGGAAGGCTTTGCGAAATAAGAACGTGTCAACAATTGCTCTGTAAAAAACAGATAGTGTAGGCGCATTACTCAGATTCGCAGGCAGAGAGCTGCATAACGTTGGTGCGACAAAACTGAAAGAGCGCTTGGCAGGGGTTTAAAACAACAACAACCACCACAACAAGAAAAAAAAGAAACAACCAAAAACAAACAAACAAACAAACAAACAAAAAGAGTGGTGCTGTATAAAATGGCGACGCGCTTTCAGTCCCCCCGGGGGACTCGGATCAGCCCGAACTTTCCTCCTTTTTCTACGGTAATCGGACAAAAAGTTTGAAAAGTACAAATACACCTCTGATGTTTTCTGGAACATCCGTCTGTGCTCAAAAAAAAAAAAAACAAAAAAAAAAACTGCAGCG
>JACVVK020000731.1:0-27500 GCA_018292915.2 Batillaria attramentaria | reverse complement strand
TATCCCCCTGGATGGACAACACGTCTGAAAATGGTTGACAAAATTGCTGGGGGATTTAGCATTTGAGCTTTTCTCATAAGTTTTTTTAAAGGCCATCGGTATTCTAGCTTTGTAAAACTGAACGGCAGAGGAGGTGTATGTAATGTAGCGTTGTCTTTGAGATTTGTGGGTATAGGGTGTCTTTGTCCCGGCTCCCGGGCTAATGAAACAGCTTTTAATATTTTGCAATACCACCATTTCCGATAATAACGAAACTGCACGATATTTCCTTGTGGCTTGTGCAGCTACACAAAGAAATGAAATAAGTTTTTTTTTTCTGTGTAAAACTGTGATTAACTGATGGTTGTAAATCATTATTACCTCGTCCTTAGTCTCACTTTTACTTTATATTATATCCTTGTGTGTGTGTGTGTGTGTGTGTGTGTGTGTGTGTGTGTGTGTGTGTGTGTGTGTGTGTGTGTGTGTGCGCGCGCGCTTATTTCACTTATTTCATATCAAGATCATAATTATCATAGTCATAATAAACGGAGCAATTGCATGGGTCTGAAGACAATTTTTCTGTTTGAAAATGTTATATTTCAAAACAGACAATAAAGCCTATTTGAATTTGAATTTTGAATTTGAAAGAAGTGCGCATACATTTCAAATGGCATTTGTCGCTCATGAACTATGAATGTATAGACAAAGCCTTCATTTGTTTGCATCTAGTGGTGCCTGCATGCATACTACAGTTCGCCTGCAAACAAATCACCTGCTTTTCGGTAGCTGTCAGACTGAAAACGATGCGAAGTGTATGATAAAAAGTTTTATGTTTGTACTGTCACCGGAGTGGACCTCACAAAACTTCAATTCGTGTTGACCGCTGTCTGTTTTATTGAGCAACCTTTAAAGCTGAGAAGTAATCTTACTTTTATGCTCTTTTAGTCACCACAAGCGTGAAGTCATCTTTCTAGGATTCGCGCCGTTTATTTTGGGGGGCGCAGTCATGGACACTCTCCATCGTCCTCCCAGACTGTCTCGGCAGATTGTAAACTTGGGGAAATCTCATTAGCTGACCAGACACTTGGCGCAAGAAGTTACTAGAAGAGTAAAAAATGCTGATTTAGCGTTTCCTCAAGGTGGCAAATTGTGGCAAAGGGGGCGATACACTCCAGTCTGCAGGTGGTCTCCGCGGCTTAAAGTTGAAGAGTTTACAATGTCGACTACACACAAGCAGGAAGTTCATCCATCCTTTTGCTTAAAGCGAAACCTCTGAAGGTTAATCGTCGGGTGAAGGACGTACATTTCAGAACTGTAACGCCGATCTGTCAATGTTACGTGGTGAATGTTCGAAGAGTCCGAGGAATACTGTTAGTTAGTTAGTTATTTAGGGCTTAACGCCGCGCAGGCAACAGAGGCTAATTCGCGGCAAAGTCCGAGGAATACGATGACAATCAGGCGAACACTCTTCACGTAGCGAGTTCTTATATTGACTGCGGAAGAAGTCTCTTTCACTGACAAAAAGAGTCGTGAGCGCGTGGAAAAGTTGTAACCGTGTGGAGTTTATTACAGCACTTCTCTGTCTCACTCAACCTTCAAAAGAACAATACAGGTGTTATCTTTCAGCATACAAACAAACACAAACAAAACTCACAGCCACGCTCGTAACAGTCAAACATTCCAGGTTTACAAAGCAATCGAGGCTGTTCAGATCATGCTTAGCCTTATCCCACAGTAGACGCCAACGTCGCAAGTCGTACTGACGGAGACACGATTTTAGCAGTCTGGTCTAATTCCGTCCTCCACAAATAGTCCGCCTACCGTGGCAGTTTCTTCTCTCCATTCAACACACATACTGTTATTTTAAGTAACTAACGTCACAGTAGACGCCAGCGTTGCAAATCGGACGGAGACACGAACTCAACGCCTAACGTCTGGATACCTCAAAACCAGACATCAAACCCGGTGACCACTATGACGGTCTGCGACTGGAGTGGTGGGGTCTGTGATGGAAAGGGGGCGGCATAATTCGTTATATTATCGTAGGTGGCCGCGTCTCCACTCGCTCAATTACCATTCTATTCCCTTGCCTCGGGAGAAACTCGGTGTATCACACGACCCCAAGGCCAAGGGCCCGAATGTCGTACGCGCCAGCTTGGCGCTGCCCGGAGTCTTTGATGTGCTCCACATCTTAAAGGCCATGGTCAAACTTCACACACACACACACACACACACACACACACACACATATATATATATATATATATATATATATATATATATATATATATATATATATATATATATATATATATAATTTTTTAATTTTTTTTTGGGGGGGGTGGGGGTGGGGGGGGGGGCTGTTCTGCCCGCGCGTTGACTAGGAGAACTTCGGCCGTTGCAGTTCTCGTTCGCACAGCCAGCATACGTCATCATTATTGTATTCAGAGTTCCACTTCTTATCACTGGGAAAGACTGGGACAGTCACAAGTGCAACTGTTTCCAAATCATCAGTTGTCGTCTGTGGAACTTGGAAATCTTGGAAGATGATTTTTTTTATGCAGAAGAATGATTTTGCGACCCCCACCACAAAAATGAGCCTCAGAAAGAAAGTCAGTCAAAGCATACAGACTGCTGATACAAAACGAAAGTACTTAGTCATAGAATATGAAGCAAAAAACGATTATGCGACCCCATCAGGAGGGTGGGTGGGTAGGTGGGTATTTAGGAATTTAACATCCTTTTCCACCACGAAAGGGTGATATCAAAGACGGGACAACGAGAAAAAGGCCAGCACAAATATTTGGCCCCAGCCGGGACTCGAACTCACGACCAGAGCATTCAGAGTCCAACGTTCTACCATTCGGCTACCCCAACAGGAAAACGTCAACAACAAAAACTTGGAACTCGGAAAGAAGTGAGTCAAACTATGCACTTTCCTGTCACACCACAATAGAGCAGGCAAACAAAGATGTTCGACCTTCCACTGTGCTAAAAATCAAAGCCAGGGATCTCTCCCACTGGGCCAGAGATCATCAGGAAGAACTTCTACAGTGTTACAATGTCGTGACGGCAGTCTATTTGCTGTTCCCTCCTCCCCCACAATCCATCTCTGTCGAAGGCGTGCTCCCCCTGATGTGTAAGCCGCGTTTGGCCTGTGTCAAGTCGAACCGCGAAAGATGATGAGTACCCGGGTTAAGAAAAATATGAGGCCCGCGTTGGTAATGATTCCAGACGTGTTTCTGTTGGGGTAAGGGGGTAGGAGGTACGAGGTTTATGTGCTGGGCTTCCACAAAAGGGAAACAAACGGTGGTTTTGGACATTTGGAGGTATTAGTAATTTCTGGAAAGTACAGAAAATAAGCTTTCTTTTGGTATAAAAATCATTTCTGTGGCTTGGTGTAGGCCTGATTTATGTTTGTTGAAAACGTGCAGTTGAGAAGCTGCCGTTTTGAGAAAATGGATGTTAACGCGTGACATGGGAATCATACCGGTGTGTGTACACTGTATTAAATTTTGCATTATATGCTCGTTTTTCTCTTTTCCACAAAGTGGCTGGGCCGGCGACTTTGACCCCCATTTGTTCGAGCCCATCACATAATTGGGCGATGTGCATAGGTTCACTTCCTGTCACATAACATGATCTGGGCAGTGTGGCATGTGTATGTACAAAAAAAAAAAAAAAAAAAATGCAGCTTTTCTAGCGTATATTGTAGACTTAACATAATTTTCTGTTGCTGGTTTACTGCAAAGAGCTGCTATTGCTAGTAGGTTGCAAAAAAGAAAAAAACCAAACAAACCCCTCGTATTTTCTGGTTTCTTTACACCACCACCGGCGCGAGCAACACCACCACCAACGCCATAGTTAACATTATGTCAATTAGGCCAAACTGCAGTCTGATGTGCAAAACATCTGCAGGTTGCACTTGCAATTGCGGTGACTTTCTGTTTATATAGAAGCGTAAAATCTTCTTCAGACAACAAAACTTGTTCGCCAGTATTGCAAGACAAACATTTTCTCAAAATGTAGGTGGTCTCTTTTTGAAGATGCCAGCAAACACAACAGCATCTCGTAACATGTATGTCACGGTACGTTAATCTTCTGAACAAAGGCTTAAAAACAAAAAACAAAGCAAAAAAAAAAAAAAAAAAAACCCCAACCTCAACAAAGAACGGACGTCGTATTATTGGCACTAAATGTCTTGGCTTCAGTTGCCCAGTAATGAGGTTAGAACTGTGCTCACAAGTCCCACATTACGTCTTTGCACCGAATCGTCCTTCGTTTACGACTGTGGCGTAACGCTCATTTCCAGACAATGCTTTTCACTTGGCAGACATTCTCTCAGGTGCGACAGGTGTGAAATGCATGATTAACATTATGCAGTGTTTGAACCCGGAGGTTGTGTTACAGCACTGTTCTGGTGAGACGATGTGCTAGTTTATGGTGGTTCTTGAGAGTAAAAAGGGCTGATCCTGCTTCTTGGTATTGTTTTTGAGTGGAAGGTATCCAAATATACTGTTACATAGTTTTGAAAGTCACAGGTACCACACACACACACACACACACACACACACACACACACACACACACACACACACACACACACACACATACTCGGGAACTTGTTGGTATTGTTCTTGAGTGGAGGGTGTCCAAATATACTGTTTCATAGTTTTGAAAATCACAGTAACGACACACACACACACACACACACACACACACACACACACACACACACACACACACACACACACACACACACACACACACATATGGCAAGGTCTGGCAATCTTTCTTACCATCCACTACAAACAAGGAAACTGACACATATAGTTCAGTTGATATGACTGAAACGTGTAAGAAAGCAGTACGTTTGTTGACGTCATTTGAAGAAAAAAAAAGATGGCCACCAGCCCAATATGTTGTTTCCATTTAATCACCTGCTGTCGTCACGGTCGTTCTTTTGTAATGCCATGTATACGGGAGGACACACACACACACACACACACACACACACACACACACACACACACACACACACACACACACACACACACACACTACACTCTCTCTCTCTCTCTCTCTCTCTCTCTCTCTCTCAATGGAAACAACTGACCGGGCTTGTCAGACCAATCTTGGTTTTGGAAGAGAGACGTCAAGTTGTTTTCTTTGAAATCTATGACGTTTTCCTCATTGGGATGACGCATAATACATTTGACGTAATAACTTTGACTCGGATACAATTCTTGCAATGAAAGCAGCCCCATGAAAATTGAAGTGTTGCTGCTGCGCAGTGTAAAGATCGAATTTATACCGGCTCAATGTGTTTAACAGACAAGTCTGCGCGGCGAACGTTTTTTCACTATGTGTTATGTCTGCTGCGCGCGCGCGCGCACACAGACACACACAGACATACGCGCGCGCGCACGCGCGCACGCACGCACGCACGCACGCACGCACGCACGCAGACTTGCGCGAGCCGCGTTTGTGCATGTGCTCCATTGAGACCTATGTGGTGTTCTCTCACTCTACTATGCTATTGAGTGAGAGTCAGTGGGAAAAACAAAGCTCACTACATCAATGAAACTCCCGCTTTCCCCGTCTACAAATAGAGAACTTCCGAAAAGTGACGACACACCCCCACGTCAATCAAACATGACGTCGGCAAACTGACGCTGATACAGTTTTGCGTCAGTGCGCGTGTGCCTTTTCTGCGATGTTTGTGAGGCGTGTGGCTTGTGTAAAGGAAATGTGCTTCGAGTACAAATTTTCGAGTCAACTGACGACAACGGCTGCAGTGAATTTTTCTAATTTTTTTGTATATTTTTTATGGCACCCCAGGCTCATTATCTATGTATAGTAGGAGCGATTTTGAGATCTAAAGTGTGTTCACCAGCACTTTCATCAGGTACGGTTTACGCCAAAAGTACAAAAGCGACAACCTCCAAAATTCACTCAGTTGAGAGTCCGTATTCATGCTATCTATGTCCCAAAAATGGAGTGGTTTAGGTAAATATTACGCCTTTAAACGCCAGAAAGCCACTTTTTCTGAAAAGGGCGATAACTCGCAAATCGTGTGTGCAATCGTACCTGGATCGGGCCTTCTATTCAACAATCTTGATTCATTTAGAAACCCCAAATTTGAAATCGATCGGTTCAGTATTTTCGGAGAAATAGGCATCTGAACTGGGTTCACATGCAATGTCAACTCAGGCTCGGTTTACATGAAAACTATAAGAGCGACCATTTTCTAGTAGTGAGTCAATTCAGAGTCCGTATTCAAGCTATCTACTGCCAAAAAATTGAGTGATTTAAATAAATATTACGCCTGTACACGAAAGACAACCAACTTGTCTCAAAAGGGCGATAACTCCCAAATCACTTAAGCAATCATCACACGCTTGAATCGTCTAATGTAACATTTTGATAAATTTGGATACCCCAAATTTGAAGCCATTCGGTTAAGTATCTTCGAAGAAACGGGCCCGGACACAATTCACACACGCACACACGCACACACGCACACACGCACACACATCCGCACAGACGGCACTCACTGAGGAGGAGAAGTGCGTTCGGAACATCATACGCGTCAGCATCGAAGACGCAAGTTTTCTTACGTCATTGTCAGAGTTACACTTGCAAAATCGTCTCTGCGGGAGATCGGCAGTGACGTGCGTTTGTACCACAGATGCTTGCCTATGAACGTGGAAATTTTAGCCCGTCCTATTATGTTGTTTCCATTACTATGGAAACAACATAAAAAGACCATTACGTCAATCGCTTTCATCTTGAAAACACCCCTTCTTCCATAAAATGACCCCAGGAACGTCAGTACTGTCTTTTGCCAATACACGACATAGTAAAGGGGGCGGGACTTTGCATGGCCTCGGGGTGTTCCGAGTGGACGGTCGTCCATAGTTTCAGCGACTGGGCCGTATATAAAACTCGAGGTTAATTTAACCCACGGCTACGGGCCTAACCCAGACTAGGACAAAAGAAACCCCAAAACAAAATTAAAATAAAAAAGGAAGCGATAGAAAGAACGACAAAACTCCTATAACGGCATAGGCACCTTGCTGGAATGGACCCGCTTCCTGATTTAAAACAAAAAACGTCAGAAAATTTAACCCTAGAGCTAGTTTAGTTGGAGGTTAGACTCTAACCCGGGGCTAAACTCCCTAACCCCGACTTTTATATACGGGCCCTAGTCGAAACACTTTTTTTTGTACTTTTGGGGTCTGCTGTTCCTAGACTATGCCTTCTTAACGTTGAAAAAATTGGTTAGTTAGTTCTTTCCTAGCTTAAAGCTAAACGTTGAAGAACACGTGAATGCCACCACCACCATTACTGACAAGAACTGGACAACTCCCTGAATACGCAGGTTACGTGAATCAAGGGAAGAAATGAAAGCCGGACCGAAAAGCTGAAAAAAGTGCCGTTTGGCGCTGCAATCTGGAACTCAAACGTTTTTCCATTGTTAACCACGGCCGATCAAAACATCCCCAACCACAGCTACATGGAACTACAACAATAATCCCTCAAGTGCGCCGACTGTGTGAATGCAGCAAGAAAATTAAAGGGGAAAGGAGCATGTGGTTTTGCTGCAATCTCGAGGGAACACGGTGAAAATTAAGCGGCTGGAAGCCTTTTACCCCGATTATTGTCTCCGCAGCTGCACAAACATTTCCAACAGCGCAGGCAGAGAATAGATCTGTTGGGATAGAATTAGTGACCCTTCAACCTGCCCTTCTTTTCTGCCCCCCTCCCCACCCCCACGTCCCCCTCTCCAACACACACACACACACACACACACACACACACACACACACACACTGGGACACACACACACTGGGACACACACACACAGAGTCTCTCTTTATCTCTCTCTCTCTCTCTCTCTCACACACACACACACACACACACACACACACACACACACACACCACGTCTTCTTCCGCTTAATCAGTATCTGTTAAGCCCTCCACTTCTTTGTCCCCGCGTCAGTTTAGCCTCCCCTACAAACAAATAGCCGATCAGCTATTTTTTTTTTGCACCCCCTCCCCTTCCACCCCCTACGAAAAGCATACATACTATGCTAGCACACACCCCCACCCTCCAGTACCACCACCAGTACCCCCTCCCCCCTCCCCGTCTCAACACCCCCTCCCCTTTTCCATCCACGTTTCCCTTGGCTATGCTATTACCCCTTCCCCACCACTTTCCCATCTTTCCACCTCCCCCGACAAAACAAATAGCCGATCAACAATTTGGCATCGACCTCTGAAACAATCCCCATCCCCACTTCCACCACAAGACCTAACCCTCCAGGGATTCTCCGCTTCTTCACTGGCTGAAAGACCTGCTTTAGCTGTTATTCTAATGATCAGCACACCAGAGCGGAATCGGTTGTCTCTGTCTAACTTCTAATCACCCAATCAGTGCCAAATAACAAGGCGGGGAGACGAGGCTGAGATGGCCTAATTTCACAGGCAGTGGGGTGTTTTCTGGGTGTTAATTACGGTGAAAGGCAGGTGTTGTAGGTAGGGTAGTTAGTTTATTCCTCTTCCCGTTTGGGCTTGTTAAGGGGGGTAACTTCCTTCCTGCGTTCTCTCTCTCTCTCTCGTGGAGCCGGGATAGCCGAATGGTAGAGCGTTGGACTCTCAGTGCTCGGGTCGTGAGTTCGAATCCCGGCTGGGGCCAAATGTTTATGCTGGCCTTTTTCTCGTTGTCCCGTCTTTGGTGTCACCCTTACGTGATGGAACAGGACGTTAAACTCCCAAACACTGACCCACTCACACTCTCTCTGTGTCTCTCTCTGTGTCTCTCTCTGTCTCTGTCTCTCTCTTCCCCCCCCCCCTCTGTGTGTGTGCGTGTGCGTGTGTGTGTGTGTGTGTGTGTGTGTGTGTGTGTGTGTGTGTGTGTGTGTGTGTTTGCGCGCCGCGCGCACCCGGTTTCCGTTCTTAACTCTGCTTGCAGACAGGGTAAACATTTCTTGTTATAATTAGTCGTATGCTCTGAGAGAGGGTGAAAATATTTACGGCTCATAATTAGCATTATTTGCACACATGGGGTACATTTTTGGAGGAGCGCAAATGGCACATTACTGGCTATTACATCATTTGCGTTCCGGCCCGGCTTTTTTTTTTTTTTTTTTTCGTATCATGTTGAGCTGCACACAGCACGCGCGAATGCAATACTTATTTTCGTCCACATATGACATAATTATTAGAGACGTGATAAAGGGCACGAAGGTGCACAGTCCTGACGGGGGGGGGGGGGGGGGGGGGGGCATAAATGATTAATGCGTATAAGGAATGTTAATATTGAATAATGTGACACCCAGTGCAAACCTTGTCGCCCGAACTAGGTCCGATGCTCACACACTTGTCAGTAAGACCCGTACGCAATGGCATGTAATGATGGCCTATTTGCCTATTGGCATTATTTTTTCCGTTTTGGCTGTTGTTGTTGTTGTTGTTGTTGCTTTCTTTATTGAATTCGGGAGCAGCTGTTGCCGTTGATTTTTTTCTTTTTTATTGAATGATTATATATGTTTTTTCCCCCTCTTTTGTAGCTACCAAACCTTGCCCGCTAGCCTGCCCCCCCCCCCTCCCCCTGCCTCCTCCTCCGAGTACCTCCCCTAATCCCCATTCAACAAGGGTACTAGTACTAACGCATGCTGTGCCAATCCTTTCCTCTTCTTCTTCTTCTTATTATTATTGGAACATTTTTTTTTTCCAACCTCTGTTCTGTTCTGCTTACTGTTGTACGCATAGCGGTCAGTTTCTTGTACTGTGCTTGATATACTCGTGTGTTTTCCACACCCGGTTTTGATGTACTGATGTACATCCTGTGACCCAACTTGCATTGTATTGTACTTCACGCGCACACGCACACGCACGCACACGCACACACACGCACACGCACACACACACACACACACACACACACACACACTGCAACTTCAAAACAACTTCACGCTCAGTTAGGGCTCCGTTTGAGAAGTCGTTCTCTCCAGCCAGAACGCCGGTTGGATGCGCAACATCGCAACACCAATGAACCGCGAGCCGTAAAAAGACAAACGGGCAGAAAAAAAACAAACATCGATGTTTAACCCTCCGAGAACAACAGGCGTGTTGCCGAAACGTCTCCTTTATGCTTGATTGTACGTTCTCAAACATATGGTTTTGCAAGAGTTACATATGGTACAGGTAGTTTGGCCGACAGCACCGTGTTTGCCACGGACACAAAGACAGAACGCTGCGGTCCAAATAAAACAGTAGTGACGTATGGGATGTTTATGCTCTTCAAGGAACATTAAATGCAAGGTGTATGTCATCAGCGGGCCATGCACGTGCGGTGAGACAAGCTTTGTAGAGAACGCTCCTACGGACAGTCGTCAGCAAAACCTCGTCCGTGGTGTATGATAGGCTTAAAGATCTAAGCTCCCAACAAAAACCTTTCCGAAGTTGGAAGAAATTTACAGAGTCGACCGTGCAAGCACAGTCAACTCTGTCACAGTTGAAGAGTTTTCAGCGTCCCTGAAACCCCAATGGAAGCCAAGGGCAGCCTGCTTTCGCCGCTCAGTTTGCGTTTTGACACTGAGCGAGAAAGATCGTGCAGCACTCAACATCCGCTAGACACTGTAGCGATGTGTCTCGCTCACTGACCAAAAGTCAAATAATGTCACGGCAAACTCGTGCTCTGGTTTTATAAGGGTCCCCGAAGCGCTGAAAACTCTGCAACTGTGACAGAGTTGACGGTGCTTGCACGGTCGACTCTGTAATTTTTTTTTCACACTTCGGAGAGCTTTTAATTGGGAGTTTACATCTTTAAGCCGAAGAAGGGTGTTGTACTTGGGAGAAAATTTGATGTCACACAGGTTTTGTTTTCCCTTAAAAGCAGCTTGTTAAAGTGTCAAAAAAAAAAAAAAGAACAGACGCTGTGACAACTGTGTCAGAGACTTCCCCAAAGTGCATTCTCACACATCGGTCTTAGCTGCCGTTTGAAGCCGAATCCTGCCGGTCCCAAGCGGGATTTGTCGTCCACTGTATTTGCATGGGAACATTTCTGTAACGTTTGATACACAAGAACTTCTGCATGCGGCACTACAAACAGCCGGTTTAGTGTCATGTCGTCACTGTTTCCTCATACGTGGTGGAAAAGAGCGTTAAACGCCCTAACACCCACCTTCACTGATTCCCTACTCTCCTTGCATCCCTTACGTTACAAATAGCACGCACTGGCAATATGAGATCATTTCAGAAATGATATCGTTTTTACATGCAGCCCCCCCAAAAACAACAACAACAAACAACAACAACAACCCAACAACAATAACAACAAACCAACAACAACAAACAAACAAACAACAAAACAAACAAACAAACAAACAAAACCAAAAAAACAAAAACGAAACGAAACGAAACAAAACAAAACAACGAAAAATTATTTAAAAAAACACTTACAAAACAGGGTGGGTGTGGGGTGTTTGGGGGTTTAACGTCCTTTTCCACCACATAGGGTGATATCAAAGACGGGGCAACGATGAAAAAGCCAGCACAAATATTTGGCTGCAGCCGGGATGGAACTCACGACCCGAGCATTAGAAGTCCAACGCTCTACCATTCGACCACCCCGGCTCCCCACTTACAAAACAACAACAACAACAACAACAACAACAACAACAACAACAACCACCACCAAATTAAAAGAAATCAACTGCCCGCGATATTATGTTAATCTGATAATGTTTCAGATGGTATCGGGTTAATTGGATTCTGTTTCAACTCCTCATGGTATTAAGTTTTGTCCTTGCATGGGGACGTCGTGGGGACAACGCAAACATGACTCCCACGGCCTGGCCAGTGCAATGCTTGAAGTCACGCCCCGCACGGATGACAGATTATTTACGGTTCACTGATGCGCTTATTTATACACATAAATTTCACATGAAAAATAACGCTGGAGAGCTGTGATGTCTTCAATTACCCGACTGATAGCATCTTATTGTGTTTTTGCTGCATTAATTGCGGCCACAGAGTGTGGCTATAATATCGTGTCTTAGCGTACCAAGATCTTGACTTTGTTTTCGCTTCCTGTCATGTGAGCTAACGGCGTGTTATCTGGATCAAGAGGCAATTAGTTAAATCGCTGGCCTGTGACATGTGATGCAGCAGCTGGCTCGGCTGATTGCGCAGTTGGTGAATCACGCAGATACGCGTAGAAAGATTTGATGAAATTATCTGACATCTTGGTATTGCAATTTGCAGAATGTAGCATGTTAAAATACAACATCATAGTAATGTTTTAGTTTGTGTACCGAGAAGACCAGAATATCGGGTTTTTTATGTTGTTTCCATAGTAATGGAAACAACATAATAGGACGGGCTAAAATTTCCACGTTCACAGGCAAGCATCTGTGGTACAAACGCACGTCACTGCCGATCTCCCGCAGAGACGATTATGCAAGTGTAACTCTGACAATGACGTAAGAAAACCTGCGTCATCGATGCTGGCATGTATGCTGTTCCGAACGCACTTCTCCTCCTCACTGAGTGCCGTCTGTGCGGATGTGCGTGTGTGTGTGCGTGTGTGAATTGTGTCCGGGCCCGTTTCTTCGAAGATACTTAACCGAATGGCTTCAAATTTGGGGCATCCAAATTTATCAAAATGTTACATTAGACGATTCAAGCGTGTGATGATTGCTTAAGTGATTTGGGAGTTATCGCCCTTTTGAGACAAGTTGGTTGTCTTTCGTGTACAGGCGTAATATTTATTTAAATCACTCAATTTTTTGGCAGTAGATAGCTTGAATACGGACTCTGAATTGACTCACTACTAGAACATGGTCGCTCTTATAGTTTTCATGTAAACCGAGCCTGAGTTGACATTGCATGTGAACCCAGTTCAGATGCCTATTTCTCCGAAAATACTGAACCGATCGATTTCAAATTTGGGGTTTCTAAATGAATCAAGATTGTTGAATAGAAGGCCCGATCCAGGTACGATTGCACACATGATTTGCGAGTTATCGCCCTTTTCAAAAAAAGTGGCTTTCTGGCGTTTAAAGGCGTAATATTTACCTAAACCACTCCATTTTTGGGACATAGATAGCATGAATACGGACTCTCAACTGAGTGAATTTTGGAGGTTGTCGCTTTTATACTTTTGGCGTAAACCGTACCTGATGAAAGTGCTGGTGAACACACTTTAGATCTCAAAATCGCTCCTACTATACATAGATAATGAGCCTGGGGTGCCATAAAAAATATACAAAAAAATTAGAAAAATTCACTGCAGCCGTTGTCGTCAGTTGACTCGAAAATTTGTACTCGAAGCACATTTCCTTTACACAAGCCACACGCCTCACAAACATCGCAGAAAAGGCACACGCGCACTGACGCAAAACTGTATCAGCGTCAGTTTGCCGACGTCATGTTTGATTGACGTGGGGGTGTGTCGTCACTTTTCGGAAGTTCTCTATTTGTAGACGGGGAAAGCGGGAGTTTCATTGATGTAGTGAGCTTTGTTTTTCCCACTGACTCTCACTCAATAGCATAGTAGAGTGAGAGAACACCACATAGGTCTCAATGGAGCACATGCACAAACGCGGCTCGCGCAAGTCTGCGTGCGTGCGTGCGTGCGTGCGTGCGTGCGCGCGCGCGTATGTCTGTGTGTGTCTGTGTGCGCGCGCGCGCAGCAGACATAACACATAGTGAAAAAACGTTCGCCGCGCAGACTTGTCTGTTAAACACATTGAGCCGGTATAAATTCGATCTTTACACTGCGCAGCAGCAACACTTCAATTTTCATGGGGCTGCTTTCATTGCAAGAATTGTATCCGAGTCAAAGTTATTACGTCAAATGTATTATGCGTCATCCCAATGAGGAAAACGTCATAGATTTCAAAGAAAACAACTTGACGTCTCTCTTCCAAAACCAAGATTGGTCTGACAAGCCCGGTCAGTTGTTTCCATTCAGAGAGAGAGAGAGAGAGAGAGTGTGTAGTGTGTGTGTGTGTGTGTGTGTGTGTGTGTGTGTGTGTGTGTGTGTGTGTGTCCTCCCGAATACATGGCATTACAAAAGAACGACCGTGACGACAGCAGGTGATTAAATGGAAACAACATATTGGGCTGGTCAGTGGCCATCTTGTTTTTATATTCAGTTTTAAAAGCTGCTACTGCTTCTTCTACTTCTACTGCTTCTATTGCTACTATTGCTGCTACTACTGCTACTGCTGCTACTACTACTGCTACTGCTGCTGCTACTGCTGCTGCTACTACTACTGCTACCGTTACTACTACTCAGTGCTATTAGCGCTAATGCTATTGCTATTGCTGCTGCTACTACTGCTACTGTTGTTACTGCTTCTACTGCTGCTACTGCTGTTGCTACTACTGCTGCTGCTGTTACTACTGCTACTGCTGCTGCTGCTGCTACTACTACTGCCGACTGCTACTACTACTCAGTGCTATTAGCGCTAATGCTACTGCTGCTGCTACTGCTACTATTGCTGCTACTATTACTGTTGTTACTGCTACTTCTGCTGCTACTACTGCTACTGTTGCTACTACTGCTGCTGCTGCTGCTGCTACTACTACTGCTGCCACTACCGGAAAATTCGCCGGTTTGGGGATGGGGGTGTTGGGGGGTGGGGGGCGAATCAAAGTGGTGTAGCGCTAGCCACCTACCTGTTTTACCCCCCCCCCCCCCCCCCCCTGTCTTTTCACGTGATTTCTAAACTGCCATCTGCAATGCTACCTACACTGACAGCGTTAAACTCAGTGAAATCCGAATTAGGAACGAGCTGTTTGCGTGTGCTGAAACGAAAGGTCAAGCACAGACTGAGTGGATTTCCTTCTGAAGGAGTGACGTTTGTCCACGTAGGTGGCTACTCTCTCTCTCTCTCTCTTTTGCATCGCTCTGTCGCTGTAGATAGTAACTGCTCGTTACTTTGGACGGCCAGACGCCGGTGTCATTATTGTAAGTCACTCCTACCACACGTGGTGCAAACTACCTCCAAGACGAAACTGGGTCCCCCCCCCCCCCCCCAGCCCAACAATAAAGCTTTCTAACTACCCGTTTTGTCTGTGTCAGTGCGATATTCTTAGCTTGAGTGGTCTCAAGCCTCAAAACACTTGGAACTACTCCGAACATGAGAACATCTTGTTCTGCGATGTTTGTTTGTGGTGATTTCGGTCTAGGGTGTGTTTGAAACTAAGCCCCTGTTGTATTTTCCAAGTCTCAGTTATGGGGGCGGTCGATTGAGTACGTTAACAAATAAGCTTATTGCCACTGCTGCCTGGTCGAAGGTTTGAGTCGTCGCCCTTGGGGCGTGCCCGGGGTTTTTCACCTCTAGTAATTAAGTGGCACCGTTCATTCGGGCTTTTCGTTGGGGTTTTTTTCCTGGCACTCCGGCTTCGTTCGCCACTGATTTCAAAATGTTTAGGGCAAGAAAATAATAATAAACAAATGAAAGAAAGAAAGAGAGAAAGGAAGGAAGGAAGGAAGGAATTCCGAAACTTCGATAATGGAGCTGACCTCTCGTACCACGTGATTGTAACGTATTTTGATCCGTTCGCGTCATTGAATAAATACGCGTGATTCACGTAACTGTGCGTGTTCAGTTTGCGGTACTTTGCGCCAAGCGATTTGGAAAAGCGCGTATATTGGTACATATTATTGTCATCATCATCATCAACCTCCTCCTCCTCATCATCATCATCATTTTGAATGTGTTTGAATCTGTGCCCCTCTTGAATTTTTTCAAGCATTCTGGCTGAAGTGTCATCGTTGCAAAGAAGTCCAAGACTTCGGCGTATCTGTTGAATCTGACGCTCTGAACCGATTCCGTTGGCGGCATCTCTGGTGCCGACCGATATGTATATATTATCGATTTAGCTTCCAGGCCCGTAGATAGATTGAATTCCTGTGTTGAGTTGCGCCGCGGTAATGGGATAAGACAGCAAATGGGGTCAGATTTAACTGAGAAACACTGAGATGGACGGTGCTTGCTTCGGAAATTTAATTTTGGTGTTTTTTTTTTTTTGTTGTTTTTTTTCCATGCTGTGGGGTCGGTATTCAAAAATCACTGCGTTTGGAATCGAGGAAGATTCGTCTGTCCGCCTTCTCTTTCAGTCATGTAATATTTTCAACGAATTACCGAGTGTTTATAGGGGAGCCGGGGTGGTCGAATGGTAGAGCGTTGGACTTCTAATGCTCGGGTCGTGAGTTCGATCCCGGCTGGGGCCAAATATTTGTGCTGGCTTTTTCATCGTTGCCCCGTCTTTGATATCACCCTATGTGGTGGAAAAGGACGCTAAACCCCCAAAAACCCACCCACCCACCCACCCGAGTGTTTATAGATCCATTAGTGTGTCTTGCCATTTCTCTGCCATCGTGTCTGTCGGTCTGTTGTCGTGAGTTCGAATCCCGGCTGGGGCTAATATTTGTGCTGCCGTTTTTCTCGTTGTCCCGTCTTTGATATCACCCTTACGTGGCGGAAAAGGACGTTAAACTCACAAACACACCCACTCTCTGTCTGTCTGTCTGTCCCTCTGCCTGGATGGGTGTTCGAATAAGTAAATGCATTCACACAAAATAAAAACACAAAATAGCTTCTACTTCTACTAAATGTACTGCTACTACTTAAATCTTCTCGATTCTTGCAGAGCGTTTGATTGTGAATACTCGGGTCGTGAGTTCGAATCCTGGTTGGAACCCAAAAAATTGTGCTGGCTTGTTTTTTTTTGTTTTTTTTTTGCTGCCCCGCCTTAAGTACCGCCCGTTTTTAATGATAATATTAAAACCACACACAACAAAAAGCACAGTGTGTTGAAAAAGGTGCTAAATCCCTGCCTAACCAACCATCCAAAAAATCCTGTCGATAATCACAGGCTATGTGCCGTACGTTTTAGGGGCTCGTCTCTGGAATGCGACACAGGTGCAGCAGTGTAGAGCTGTACAGGCCTATACTACTACTACGGCTCGGCTGTGCTAGCTAACGACAGGGTGATGAGCCCGTGTGCCTGCTCCTTACGGCGTAGCCACCACCTGGAAAATAAACTCCATGTCCATGGTGACATGGTGGTGATGATGATTGACTCACACTTGCCTCCTTTTTCGTCATCTCGCCAACCCACCCCCTGGCCTGGCCGATGTTGTGTGTCTGTTGCCTGTTGCCTTTGCTGTAGGTCCCTTCCTCACTTCAGTCTCGACTGTGTCATGTTTGCAGAGCGCTGTAGCTTCGCTTTTTTTGGCAAGATGTTCTGCTGGTGTCCTTTCGAGTTGGGATATGGGGTAGGGGGAGGGGGTGAGGAGGGTTGTGAAGGCCGGCGGTGTGTGTGTGTGTGTGTGTGTGTGTGTGTGTGTGTGTGTGTGTGTGTGTGTGTGTGTGTGTTTTCTGTCAGCCTACTCGTATTAGACAGTCGCAGTAAAGTATAATCACTTCTCATACGAAACGAGCGAAGGAGATCTTTGAGGTAGTCATAATCAGAAGCAGAGTTCCCTTCACTCTGTGTGTGTGTGTGTGTGTGTGTGTGTGTGTGTGTGTGTGTGTGTGTGTGTGTGTGTGTGTGTGCGCGCGCGCGCGCGCGCCGCGCCGGTGTGCGTGCGTGTACCGGTGCGTGTGTGTCAGCTTGCTCTTTCATCTTTACTGCTTTCATGTTTAGACTCGTGCCTGTTGTGGTCCCGCACAACGGAAAACTTTATTTGTGCAAAACTGACAGGAAATGTCAAACACGACTCGCACAGAAAATATTTATTTTGAAACGTCTCAACGTCTTAATCAATTTCGCTGCATGGCTTGTCAGTAACAGGACAACAAAGCGACCGCTTGAGAAATGTCGTAATAATAATTACATTGATCCGAGGTGCAGATATGAACTTTGTTGAGTTGACATGACCCATACTGAGTAGGCCGCCGTTTTTTTTATTTTATTTTTTTATTTTTTTTTGCTGCCACAACTCTTTGCCGACTCCAGTGGTGTTCCTCCCTGGTAATGGGTGGAATCCACGGAGGGCTCGGAAGCTGGGGCAATTTTTATTATGCATGATGATGGAGATGAGGATGATGGTAAGATGATGCTATGGAGGTCCATGTGGTTTGGGACTGCGGGACAGGGCCGCATTCCACGCTTCCTGTCATAAATATCCCGGCATTAACCAGGCCCGGGAACTACGGCACCTGCGGTGCCGGCCGTGTAATCATCCACATCATAAGACGTGTCATACCAAGGGAGGCACCCCCAAAGTCGCACCCGTGAAGTGGGTGAAGCTCGGCTGTGTGGCAACAGCCTCCCCATCGGGCCCATAGCACACCCGCTCTGGGTAGGAGCCGACCTAGGTAGGAAAAATCCCGCTTGCCTCGGCTGGGACTCGAACCCGGGTCTCCCGGTCCATAGTCCGAAGTGCTAACCACTACACTACGGGGGCCGGTTAGGCCGCTGTTTTACGAGTGGGGCTGCCGCTGTCTTCACTGTTTTGTCCTGGGCCTGCCGCCTGGAACTGCAGCAAACTGACTACATGTAGACAAACCTCTCTAGCAAGCTGCATTGGAGAAACACAAACACACTTGACATTTTGTGTCCTAAAAAGATCTAAGCTCCCAACGAAAGGCTTTCCGAAGTGTGGAAAAATTTTACAGAGTCGACCGTGCAAGCACAGTCAACTCTGTCACAGTTGCAGAGTCAGTTTTCAGCGTCTCTGAAACCTCAGTAAATGGCAAGAGCAGTCTGATTCCGCAGGTTAGTTTGCGTTTTGACACTGAGCGAGAAAGATCGTGCAGCACTCAACATTCCGGCGCTGGACACTGTAGCGATGTGTCTCGCTCACTGACCAAAAGCCAAATAATGTCACGGCAAACTCGTGCTCTGGTTTTATAAGGGTCCCCGAAGCGCTGAAAACTCTGCAACTGTGACAGAGTTGACTGTGCTTGCACGGTCGACTGTAATTTTTTCTTTTCACACTTTGGAAAGCTTTTTGTTGGGAGCTTAGATCTTTAAGCCTGCTCTTAACTGGGCACAGCGCGCGAAACACACATGTGCACATCACAGTCGTTGCGCTCGGTGTGTCTACTAACTACAAAACTGAACACAGCTGTGCTCGGTCAGTGACAAACCGATTGAAGATGCACTGCCCGCCATGTTTGCGCGCCGAGTGACGTAGTACAGCCAATCAGAATCTGTTGTGTAAACCACAGTCACAGTTGTGACTATTTGAAATCTAGGTTGCTGTCTTGACGAAAACGGAAACCCCCAAAATCACAACTGTGTCGCAACTGTGGACAGCACTGTGGCGCTCCGCAGTGCCCAGTTAAGAGCCGGCTTTAGTGAAGATGGATGTAGAATTCAGTTTTTGATGAGCGAACGTTTATATAGGAGATGAGTGACTGAACCTTTGATCGAAGTCTCCCGTTGTGAATGAGTTAAAGGCCCATCTTCCGAAAATATAGTCTCACAGATCGTTCTGAGCTGTTTTGATGGCGTCCGGCATCGTACTTCTTCACCGACATCTGTTGAGCCAGAAGACGGCAAGGGGAGCCGGGGTGGTCGAATGGTAGAGCGTTGGAATTCTAATGCTCGGGTCGTGAGTTCGATCCCGGCTCGGGCCAAATATTTGTGCTGGCTTTTTCATCGTTGCCCCGTCTTTGATATCACCCTATGTGGTGGAAAAGGACGTTAAACCCCCAAACACCCACCCCACAAGACGACAACACAAAACAACGCAAACATCGTGGGACTATGTACACAAAGCTAGCGGATGCTAAAAAGACAATTGAGGTGCGCAACCAGCTAATCAAAACAAGCGCACAAGGACAACTACAAGAAAACAACGCAATCGCCCCTACGCTCATACTGCACCACTCGCCTTTAAAAACTTGGCAAGATGAAGTGCTACTTTCTTTGATTTTGCGCCTGTTAACTGATATAATATGCACCTTCTGCACTTCCCCAGCCTCTCTCTCTTTTCGAGCCACAGGCACTGACAACTTCCGCCCTTCCGGCGCCTAACTATGCTGGGACTGAGACTGCGAAACCTAACTCGGAGCATTGCGTGCGCCTGTGACCTGATCAGTGCTATAGGACCCCTTTCACAAATTATTAGCCGGAAAACCAATGCCAGGGAAGAGGGTACAGATCTAAATGATGCACCCATCCTCAAACGTGAGGGAACAGATCTATAATCACGATGCACCCATCCTCAAACAGAGGGTACAAATCTATAATTATGATGCACCTCTCCTCAAACAGAGGGTACAGATCTATAATTATGATGCACCCATCCTCAAACAGAGGGTACAGATCTATAATTATGATGCACCTCTCCTCAGACGACGCCGGACTGCATGAGATCTAACCTCGGCTCGGGAGGCCGCCGCACGGATTTTGTGAGCGGAAATGACTCTTCCTTCCTGCCGGCTGTGTTTTTGGACTCGATTGCCATCTTGCTTATCACTTTCCTCCTCCCCGCGTGTTTCCTGCGAATAACAATCATGCAACGCATTGCTCTTGCGTTTAGCTCTGTGGAGTCGCGTGCAACAGGATGCCACGTGCGGCAAGCTGATTGGTCGGGAGGAGACATGCGCAGGAAGCGCCGAGACCCTAGCGGCGGAAGCGTTCTTTACTTTGAAGCGCCCCCTCGGTGATAGGGAAGATAATGCAAGGTGAAGAGATGGATGTCAACCACCCATTATCTTGTCAGGACTGCATGACGAACCGGTCGCGGATTCGGACATGAGGGAGATTTTGTCATCACAAAGATCAAGGAGGCCGCCTGTGTCGGCTTGGGTCCGCGCTTTCGCAGCTTTTCTTGTCAGAACCGGAGACCCTTGTGCTGTTCCCATGCGGCAAAAAACAAAGGTTGGCCAAGATTATGTCAGGTGAGGGAACTGAATTAGCTCCAGTGTGCTGTAACAAGTTCTGGGTGGTCTCGTTTGAAGGATTGATCACTCCATTTCGGCACGCCTTTTCCCGGAACCTTTGTCTTCGCTTTTACACGTCCTCTATGAACAAGGATCGTCACAACCAGCTTCTGTCTGTCCGATCCAAGTATAACAGGAGTAAGATTCACCGTGGCGAGATCTCTATGAACTTGAATGGGTTGTTCGGGAAGTTTGCCTTGATTTTGTAGGTTGCATCTGCATCGAGGTTGGTTGGTTGGTTGGTTGAACCTCCGTTTTCACCGCGTAGGGGTTGTGACAAAGACGCGGCAACATGTCCACAACAACAACGACAACAACAACAACAACAACAACAACAAAACTGAAGTGCAAAAAGAAGGAAGAAAAAGAAAATGTAGTGGATACAGGGAAGCAGACGAGGAGGGGGTGGTGTGTGGGTGGGTGGGTGGGGGGAAGCAATAAGATACCGCAATTTTCGGTTTCCAGACGTGAATCGAAGGCACCACCCATTACAAGTAAAACGCTCTGCCCTCTTGTCTCAAACCTCCCTCTCACCCCCCCCCCCCCCCCCCCACTTACCAGTCCCCCTCCCGACCCCTTTCGCACGTATCATTGGCATTTGGGCCATGCAGTGATGTAATGTCTTTGGGGAACAGAAGGATTGCAGAAAAATGGGGGTGGGGATGCAATGCCAGGGCAGGCACTTAACCTCCACTCCCCAAGATCTCATTCTTGCTCTTTCGATGACACCCTGGATCTCAGCTGCAGTTCCTAACATTTTTTACCTCATTTCTCGCGGAGTTTATCGTGCTGAAACAATCTTCGTGCTCTTTTTGGGTGTTCACACTTTCAGATCGCAATCATTCACACACGTCAAGACGTTGAATCCCGAAGCATTGCAGGCATTGTTCTCAGTTCGTTTTCTCTCAGAGAGAGAGAGAGAGGGAGAGAGAGAGAGAGAGAAAGAGAGAGAGAGAGAGAGAGAGAGAGAGAGAGAGAGAGAGAGAGATTAAACCTTTATTACAGAACTGAACTGTCACGCATTTGTTGCCTATATATCTTTCAAACTGTCCTTCTAAGCTGCTTCTTACTAGGAAAGAAAATGCATCAGAAAGCTAAACAAAAAAAAAACAACAACACATTTTTTGTGAAACCTGAATTTTTCGACATTATCGCCATGCATTCAAAGTTGTGTGTGTGTGTGTGTGTGTGAGAGAGAGAGAGAGAGTATTTTACGAGGAAGGAAGTTATAGGCGCGTTGGCCCAATTTTCAGCCCTGCCCCCTGGTCACACACACACACACACACACACACACACACACACACACACACACACACACACACACCATTATTATATGAACAAACAAACTAATTTTATTTCGTCACATCAAATTGCGCGAGAGAGAAAGAGACAGCGGCAGAGACAGAGAGTTGGCGGCGTCACTAGAACGGAATGGGAACGGGGAGAGAGATGGTATGGTAATCGAGTTTAAGGTTCCACGGCCCGTATGTAAAAGTCGAGGTTAATTTGACCCACGGCTACGGGCCTAACCCACACTAGGACAAAAGAAACCCAAAAGCAAAATGAAATTAAAAAAGACAGCGAAGAAAGGAATTTAAACATCCATCTATAACGGCTTAGGCACCTTGCTGGACTGTGCCCGCTTCTTGATTAAAAAAAAAATTAACCCTAGGGCTAGTTTAGTTCGAGGTTAGATTCTAAGCCAGGGCTAAAAGCCCTAACCTCGACTATTACATACGGACCCAGGCTTGTACGTAGAAGGAAGAAGGCGGAGACGTACATGAGGATGGCACTGCTACGTCTCCTCCGTGTCCTAGGTTTATACTGCCCCGTAGACCAGTTTGCATCAGTTGTCCAACGTTACATTTTTTTTTTCAAAGTTGTGCAGGCACACTCAGCCGCAAATTAGTCTTTATGGCTTGCGCGGCTTTAAAAAAAAAAAAAAAAACTAAAAAAACTCGCTCAATCGCTCGCATACTTATGCACCATTTTCATACCTTCAGCCCGTTTGTCTGTCACCCAGTCCATCTCTTAACTTCATTTTTGCTCTGTTTCTTTTGCCTCGGATTTTGTCGTCTGTGACAGTCTTTTGTTCTTGAGGCATTTCACACTTTCGTAATCACTTGCTCAAGTCTTAGTGCGATAGTGCTAAGTACTGATCATCAAGGAGAGAGGCAGTTGTTCTCCCCACTTTTTTTCAGTGGATGTTTTTATGGACATATTCTGCCAAGGACCTCATGCTTGCTTAATGAGTCTCGCGCTTCAGTTTGCGTCCTAACTACTAGCCATGCATTGCTTCTAACAGACGACTCCACTCAGGTAGCCCTGAAATGACGTCAGTGGACTTACTGCTTTCTTTCCATGTTTCTGTCATTTCAAACTACACAAGTCATGCTTCCCTCGTAGTGTCTGGAAAAAAGTTTGCCATTCTTGACAGTCTAGAGCAGTCGTAGGTTACTTCACTGTCAGGAGTCCTCGTCTAGTGTAGGTCCCAATTCTTAGACAGTTCCCTTATACAATTAGCTTCAAATCGTAATTTTGCAAGAAATCGTATGAACATTCGGAAGGGACGACTGGTTATTTACTTTGTCCGTTGGCTGTTTTAGGGTTCAGCTCTGTTGAGACTGGCGCTGTCGCGGCCTCATTCCTGTTCCAGGGGCGGCGACCTTCTAGCCCGTACAACAACGCCAAATCGGGCTAACCTGGACCGGGCTGAGCTTAGTAATGCCTAAGAAAGAAAAAAAATCAAAATTCTCGGTGACGAGGAAAGTGGACAGTTGCGAACAACTTTGAGGTCCCCGTGTTATTTCACAGTGTGCACAGAAGCGGTGGAAACTTTCGCATTCACCAACACAGTACATTTTCAGCCCGTGTAGAGATAATTGCCTGCATGAGTTGTTCCCCGTGCATACACAGACCCGCAGCATGCATGCATTTTTCGTGATTTTTTACGTGGCAGCTTTGTGCTCTGCCTCGAAAAATACGTGCTTGTTGCCGCAAGGGGGACAACTCATGCAGGCAGTAATCTCTCTAAACGGGCAAAGAATGTACTGTGCTGGTGAATGCGACAGGTTTCACCGCTTCTGTGCACACTGTGAAATAACACGGGGACCTCAAAGTTGTTCGCAACTGTCCACTTTCCTTGTCACCGAGTATTTTGATTTTTTTCCTTCTTAGGCATTACTAAGCTCAGCCCGGTCTCGGTTAGCCCGATTTGGCGTTGTCGCATGGGGCTAGAGGATCGCCGCCCATGGAACAGGAATGCCGCGGCCTTTCCACAGTGCTGCAGCAAGCTAACTATATCTTGACTTTGACTTATACCTCTTGATTCCGTGGGGAACAGAGGGCCGCAAGCTAGCTATATCTGTAAACAAGAATCCTCTCTAGCAACCTTCCTTGAAGACACACACACATTTGACATTTTCAATTGATTTGTGTAGGCAATGAAAAAAAAAATGGACGGAGATATCATTCAAGTTTGAGGAACCGTGGGCGATGCGTGGCTGAAACTTTGATCGAAGTTTCCCGTCTCGAATGAGTTAACTGTTCCATCCGTTTCCGCCTTAGTGAGGGTGATACCAAAATCAGTGCAACGAGGAAAAGGCCTGCATAATTTCTGGGCCCACATGTCGAGGGTAGAGATTTTAGCCCAGGGTTAGAGTCTAACCTCGAACTAAACTAGCTCTAGGCCTAAATTTTCTGTTTTGTTGTTGTTGTTGTTTTAACCAGGAAGCGGGTCCATTCTACCATGGTGCCTAAGCCGTTACAGAAGGATTTTTTTCTACCTTTCTTCGCTTTCTTTTTTATTTAATTTTGTTTCTGGTTTTATTTTGTCCTAGTCTGGGTTAAGCCCGCAGCCGTGGGTTAAATTAATTAACCTCGAGTTCTACATGCCGGCCCAGAGTCCCCAGCCGGAAAATGATTTCATATTGTATATATGCAAATGACGAGTTGTAGGTGTGTAAATTGATCGTATGGATTAGAAGAATAACGGCGAAATAATACAATTAATTTATGCATATTATTATGTGCTAGCTCCCACTTTCGAAAAAAAGTTGAATCCTTGATCGCCAGAATTCAGTCCGATTGTTGGCAGGTCGTAAGTGTGCCGTTTAAAGCAAGCGAGCTTTTCACGACGTATCAGAAACAGATCTGACAATAGGTTTGGGTCCAGGTTACGAACACAGCAAACCCCCTTTCGCGACGTAATGAGACCCAGTTGGCAGAGATTGACTCGATTTGCGCGAAACGCGAGGAATGTTTCTTTTCGCCAGGCTGAAAATTTCTGTCGACATTGCGCCGTTCGCCGGGGAAGAAGAGTCCTAGGTGGTTTCCTCTTCAGCCTCACTAACATCCTTCGGATCCTTTTCATCAAGAACGTTAGTCATACGTACGACTGCGAGTAGATCTACTACTCCCCTCCCCCCCCCCCCTCCCCCTCCTCCGACCTCAGCTTTTCCTTACTTTGCGTGGCGCCGCGGTAGCTCTGATGGTGGGGTACAGGGGTGACCGAGAAATCAAGGGTTTGGTTGAGTGAGTGGGTTGGTGGGTGATGGAGGATGATATCAAAGACGGGGCAACGAGAAAAAGACCAGCACAAATATTTGGCCCCAGCCGGGATTCGAACGCACGACCCGAGCACTGATATTCCAACGCTTAGTGACTGACTTTTTAGTGGTTAACGTCGCGCAAGCAACAGATACTGATTCGCGGCTAAATCTGCCTGTACTGAAAAAAAAGAAAAAAGGAAAGTAAGTATCATTGAACAAATGATGCATACTGGTCTACGGGGCACCATAAACCTAGGACGTGCAGGAGACGCTAACTTTCATGCTTATTTATGAGCTTCGACTGTCAATGAACCTATCTGGCCGCCCGCTAGTAACTGTTGCTAGGGCCATTTCCTTGAATGCAGCAGTTTTGTTACTGACCTTGGGATTTGGCATAGTGGTCACGGCATCTACTGCGGATACTGACGGTTCAAATCCCGGGTGGGTAGGAATTAGGTCGCAATTTGCCAAATCGAGTCAAAATCACGTGCATACTCGTTAAGGCGAGCCTGCCTGCCTCGCCAACACATGAAAATCAAGCGTTCACAGGGGCGGTCGGTGGTCTAGTGGTTAAGAGACTTGTCACCAATGCGAGCGGTCAGGGGTTCGAGTCCCACTCGGGGCAAAGAATTTTTCCTTCTCGTATGCGGCACCGTTCATTCGGGCCGATCGTCGGGGGTTCTCTCCGGGTACTCCGGTTTCCTCCCCCTCTGTTTTGGAAATGTTCAGCCCACCAAATTTGAAAAATAAATGCAATTCTAAAACTCCGAAATTTAAATAGCTGAGTTGACCCTTCAGTCGCACCACGTGATTGTAAAGTGTTTATGTCCAGTGTGTGAGAAAATGCGTGTGATTCACGTGAGCGTGCGTGTTGGGCTCAGTTCTCGGCGTTCTGAGCCGATTCATGAAATTGGGTAAAGCGCCTTTACACTTTATACTCATTATTATTATTAGAAAGAGTGGGCTGTGTTTGGTGGCGTGGAACAGAAATACCAGAGTGAATAGCAGGTTGGAACGGCGTTTGCACATAAAGAAATAGATCACGACATGCGTTCATAAAGGCACAGATCCACAAAACTGAAGTGGCAACAATGTGAAGATGTGTTTCTGTTTGTTGAGTTTGGTTTTTACAAGTGGGGAGAACTGCTAAAATCGTTTATTGCTCAGTTTTATTGCTTTGTACATGTTTCCGGCGCGGCCCTCCGACAGTACTTCAGACTAAGAGAAAGACGCTGCCACTTCAAGTGATTATCTTTCTCTCTGTCTCCTTCTCCGTCTGTGTGTGTGTGTGTGTGTGTGTGTGTGTGTGTGTGTGTGAGAGAGAGACAATGACAATGACAATGACAATGACAATGACAATGACAATGACAATGACAATGATCCTTTATTTATCAACGGTAAAGCAATTGGCACAATTACCATTTTCAAACTTGCCGTTGCTACTCTAAATTACAAAAGAAAGAAAGAAAAAGAAAAAAGAAGAAAAAAAAAATCAAGCATTTAAAACTGACAAGAAAAAAAAAAGAAGAAAAAAGTCAAGGACAATCATGAAGCAAAACAACTAAATATAAGCCAAAAAGTGAAGAGAAAAAAAAATCGCCTGTATAAGAGACTACATCTACGTTTAAACAAAGTAAAAAAAAAAAAACAAAAAAAAAACACACACATACACACACACACACACACACACACACACACACACACACACACACACACACACACACATATCCTCTCTCTCTCTCTGTCTCTCTCTCTCTCTCTCTCTCTCACACACACACACACACACACACACACACACACACACAGAGCAGGTGTCATTACAATACATGTATGTCAAGTCGAGCAAAACAATGGATGGTCTATACAAAGTGGTGTCGATACTAAGAGATGGGAAGCCGGGCCGTGCATAAAGTGTGTTCTATACAGTCATGTGATTGATTGCGTGCACGGCTACAAGTGAGTTGATCTAGGGATCGGAGCAGGAGAGCAAATACCTGAAGAATTTTTCCTTAAACAGAGAGAGCGACGTTGCGTTTTTGACAGTT
>JACVVK020000730.1:162500-175512 GCA_018292915.2 Batillaria attramentaria | reverse complement strand
GAGCTGGGGATGGAGATCGACAAGGGTGTGGTGAACTCCTCGGTGGAGGTGGGAGTTCTCGGAGCAGGGTGGTGGGCGGCCCGGTTTCCTGTTTAGGCCCATCGTCGTTAGAACACGTGTCACCATGAGTGACGTCACCAGTCCTGCTGGGTACTTTCCCGCCACTGCCAGCAGTGACAGGCTGCTGTGGACGCTGAAACCCGTCTCTACTCTCTGACTGTTCCCCTGAAGGCGTGGGACCTCGTGTAGGTGTCGGTGTGCTTGAGCTGGAATTGTTGTCCGTCTGTCGCGAGGCACTGGTGGTCTAGATCCTTGAGCGTCGCGTCCAGCGCTGTCAGACCTCCGCCTCACGTCCACAGGAGAAGGACCTGCTTCGCTTCTACCATGTCCGTGTGGAACTGGACTGTCACTGACCGTCACACTATTCGGTAAAGTCGACTCTACCGGTTTGGGGGTTGTTACTGGTCCCGTTCCACCAGCAGGAGCTGCGCTTGCCTGTCTGTCGAGGTTATCGCTGGACGACCTCATGACAATGTAACTCTCTCTCTGTTCCTCCTTCCTCTTGACGCCCGCGTCTGCCTGTGGGGTTTTCCTTTGTTCCTGACCTGCAGGTGTCACGCCAACCATGTCCGACTTGCTTCCTGTGCGCGTGAGCTGTGCACGTTCTCGCTGTTTGCCAGCGTAGGAATCCACAGGCACGTTGGTCACGGGACGTGCTGGGGAGGACTGTGAAACCAGGTGAGCACCCCAACTCGACTCTCGTCAGCGTGACCGTCGGGTGCACGTGCTGGGGAAGGCAGCTTGGCCCTGCGCACTTCCTCCTCTCGAGCGCCATACAGACCGTACCGCCCATCGCCGGAGCTCCGCCTCTCTGATTGCTTTCCTTCAAACTGGCGCTGATGATGCTGCTGTTGCTGTTGTCTCTGTTGTTGTTGTTGCTGTAACTGTTGCTTTCGGTGCTGCTCCATCAACTCCATCTGTTGTCTTTGCTGGCGCTGCAACGCTTGTTGCTGTTGCTGATGGTGGTACTGTGCCTGCTGCAGCTGCTGTTGGTATTTCTGTTGCTGCTGAGTATAGATGTGATGGGAATGTGACGTCATCGCGTGGGCACTGCTCACATAATCACCGCTGACGTGTTCCTGAACAACATGGCCGCTAGCTGTAGTACTCTGTGGGTAAGGTCTCGGGGAAGCAGGAATGTTCTGTGAGGTTTTGTGAGGGTAGCCGGCCTGCTGGTGCCTCTGCAGCTGTTGTTGCTGCTGTGGATACATGGCTGCTTTGTGCATGTGCTCTTCCACACCAGTCAATCTTGGTTTCTCTGCCCCCATGGGATAGCTGCCACTGACACCAACAGTCTCTTTGTGCTGCGTCGGTTTCTGCTGTAGCGGCTGGTGCTGGTGATGAAGCTGTTGGTGAGGATGCTTCATCTGCATGCCATGAGTATGTCCCGGCACTGCATCCGTCCTCATCTGCATGTGCTGAGCTCGCTCCAGCTGAGAGTGGAGGGAGGAGATCATGGCAGAAGGGGCGCTGATGCCTTGCACTAGTTTGGGCATCAGTGACGTGCAGTCCTCTACCTTGCCCTCGAAGCTCATCTCGATGCTCTGACGCTGAGGCTGCCCACTGCTGGCTCCGCTGCTACTGCCAGTACCGAGAGTGAGGGCGTTCAGCTGGTGGGTACGTCATCGCGTGCTGAAGTTTGGGGGCCACAGTGGATAGAGGGCTGACCTGGCCGGCTGCGCTGGGACTGAACGGAACCGAACCTGGAGGGAGTATGGTGTTTAAATCCTTGGTGGACTGTCGGACTGGGCATAGCGGGAACACCGCCAACAGCCTGGGAGCTACTCCTCATCCCTGCACCTCCCGTCTTCCCGTGAAGATGGGACATGGCGGGTGGCCACTCGTCACCTGCCCTTTCTCCTCGGTACTGGTAGTACATGTCTGGTGCGCCTTTGGGCGACGGGAGATCTTGTCGCGGCTTCTTCACAATAGGATGCCCAGCTGGGCTTCCATCGTCAACCGATCGCTTACGTGTTTTCACAGACAGATCCAGGGGTGCGTCTCCCTGGCGGCCGGCCTCTGGTCTGATCTTGGACAGGTCCAGAGGCACTCCAGCGCCGCTGCCAGGAGACGTTTTACAGCCTCTAGCCACGTCACCGTCCATCTTGACGTCAGCGTTCACACTCATTGGCTTCACGGCCGGTGTGCCGAGCTGTATAGAACCTTTTGCCATGGCCGCCAGACCTGCTCCGTTGCTTTGCATCATGGCTGCGTTTGCTGCACGTGCAGTCGGAGCACCTACTAAGTCACTACCAGTGGGAACATGGTGAATTCTAGGCTCTCCCGTGCGTATAGATCCTGCAGGAGGCTGCATTGCCATTAGCTGCCTTCCGCCTTGTTGACTGCCATCACTAGTGACGTGTTTAGAGACGTCAGGGTGTACGTGCCGTGGCATCAGCCGGCTGTCGTGGAAGCCGGCCAACGCTGATGTATCTCTGCCGAGGACAGCGTTGGCGTCCCGGGTCTGTGATGGTGATGGGGTTGAGGCTGTTGTTGGAGGTGGTGGTGGTGATGGTCCTTGACACCTGGCGACAACGCTGGGTGGGAGGAGGGGTGGAGTTGGGCTGTAGCAGGCCCGGCCCCGTAAGCCGCTGCAGCAGAGGCAGGACTGCGGTTCAACCCGCTTCTCGTTGGGGACTGCGGCACAGAGTGGGGGTGCTGAGGGTGGGACTGTGGGTGCTGAGGCATCGGGACAGTTGTAGGAGGCATCATGGGTTTCTGCGGCGCGTGACTGCCTGGGTAGTGGACGGGGTCTGGGGGTACTGGTGTTGGACCTTCTGGGCATGTTGCTGTTGTTGCTGCTGGGTGTGCATCAACATATGCGGGTGTTGTGACTGGTGACTATGGTTGTGTGGCTGTTGATGCTGGTGTCTGCTTGTATCCGGCATGACTCCATCAACAGGCACAGCTCCAGCACTACCGTGTCTGTAGCCACTCATCCCGCCCAAAGGCGACGCTAGACTAGATCCGGTCTCCGCTCTGTGTTTGTGGTCCATCACAACGGAGGTGTCGCTCCGTGCAGGAGACACGTCCTTCATCACTGGGTATCCAGGATACTGAGGGTGCATGGGCACCCCGTTCACAGTCTGGTGCCCGCCAGGGGCAGAGTACCCTGACGTTGAAGGCGTCTTGAACACACCTGTGGTCACCGCACTCGCTCGGTTGTCTTTCTTGCCACTCATGCTCATCTGCATGGCGTGCTGGACGCCCGGGTGAGGCGAGTGCTGCTGCTGTTGTTGCTGTTGTGGGTACAGATGATGTTGCTGGTGCTGCTGGTGCATGGCCACGGCGGGGGACCGGTGGTGGGCACCGCTCATCCCTTGGTGTTGCTGATGCTGTGGTTGCTGTTGATGCTGTGGCTGCTGCTGATGGTGTTGCTGTTGCTGTAGTTGGTGCTGGTGGTGCATCTGGGCCGAGTGAGGCTGCGCGCCCATGTGCAAAGCGTCGTGACGGACAGACGGGTAGGGATGACCCCCACTCCCCATCCCACCCAGTCGCTGCCGCTTTGCTGCGTGAGCTCGCTATGTACGCCTCCCGCTGTACCTCCCTGGGACCGCCACTGGTTCCTCCTCCCGCTTGCACGCTGCCAGGGATGGACCCTGGGGGCAGGGCTGCGTGCATGTGATATCCCGGGGGTCCATTCAGTGACATGGTCATGGAAATGGGCGCGGCTGAGCCCGAGGAGGGGCCGGTGCTGCCCCACGGGACTGCTGCTGTGGATCCTTAAAGGACTGCATGACGCATCAGCCACGGTCGTCAATACCTGAAAACACAGAAAGAATTATGTTATAAACGTATCTTCGTGGCTGTTTTTTTCTTCTTTTTTTCTGTACTAAATTACGCCTACCGTTCTCTCTCTCTCTCTCTCTCTCTCTCTCTCACACACACACACACACACACACACACACACACACACACACACACACACACACACACACACACACACACACACACACACACACACACACACGTAGCCTCAGTCAGATACAATCTTCTACTGTGTCCGATAGCAAACATGCAAGAAAAGCCGGACCTGCGATATCACGCTCACAGTTCAACATAAAACTGCAGTAGAAAAGTTGGCAAAAAGTTAAGTTATTCTAGCTCGAGTCACTCCAGACAAAAAAAGGGTTTATGCAAGCGAGAGATCACGGCGACATTGCATTTCTATTCGGGAAAAAAAAGACGGAAGAACTAGGCCGTCGACACAGACCATCCTGAAACGGCTGAATGTCACAGGGTTGAAGGTATCAGTGGAAAGATTAAGCACACACCTCGAGGTCCTATTTCAAACAGGTGTCCCCTTTCCTGTAGCACTACGGTCCAGATTAGCCGCACTAAAATATATGAGGTTAATCTTTCCGCAAAAACTGTGGAGTAGGCAGTTGAGGCATATATGAAGCAGCTTTCCGCTACATATATCAACGCGAACAAATGTTGAGTAGCCATATTATATTATATCATAGAGTTTTTGCCCCTCTCCACTTCAACCGAGGCAGCCGGGACAGTCGAGCAGTAGAGCATTGGACTTTCAATGCTCGGGTCAAGAGTTCGAATCCTGGCTACGGGCCAAATATTTGTTCTGGCTTTTTCCTTGCTGCCCCGTCTTTGATATCACGCCTCACGTGGTGGAAAAGGGCGTTACACCACTAAACATCTACCCACCCCACTTCAACCCCCCCCCCCTCCAAAAAATTTTTATATATATATCAGTGCTTCCGCTGCATGTATTGATTTGCATATATATATAGAATAGAAAGAAAAGCGTCGCTAAAGCCGAAAACATTAGTTCTTCCGCTGCATGTATTGATTTGCATTTTAACAATCACCTCCTTTCCTCAAGGTAAGAACAACACCTGCGCTATATCAAATTACTTCGCATTTTCCTCACACGTGGGAATAAGCGCTGCACAGCGCAACTGGAATAATCAAAGGCTTCTGGAGTGCTAAATCAAGCGTCCTTCATTTCTCGCGAAAACAAAACGCATGGTATCTGCCAGTTACAATGCAATCTCAACGTCACGCCACAATGAAATGCAACGGGTTTGTTTTTCTTCTTCTTTTTTTTTCGTTTTTTTTTTTCTTTCTTTTTTTTTTCTTTCTTTCTTTCTTTCTTTGCTTAACCTCAGTTGCATGCGGATCGCATCAGGCCAAAAAATAAATGTTAAAAACAACGCCTGCTTGAACCCTTTTTTTCTGCTACAGCTGAGCGCTCCTCTTCAATGGTTCCTTTTTCTTTTTAATATAATTTTTACATATTTTTTGCTATCGACACACTATACTTATTGCACGCACTATATCAGCCTTTAAAAAAATCCACAACAGCAACAAAAAGAAACACAACCAACATGATAACATTAAAAAAAATTAAACGCATGGTATCTGCCAGTTACATTTGCAATCTTTCAGTCACGCCACACTGAAATGCAACGTGTCGAGGCAAGGACTACTGTAAAGTGCTTGCACATAAATAAACTGCCCCCACATTTCCTGGCAATCCTTCTCTTTCTTCGTCCTTGAGTCTCGTATTGCGAAACGGAACTGCGTCGCATGGACACGACTCAGGAGGTAAATGACGTCACGGCCCACATGTGCGACTAATCAATAAGCTAAAGTTTCTTGACAAAAAAAAATAAAAATAAAAATAAAACAGCTTAAGCAATGTCAATGTGTATACCTACGTGTGGACTGGAAATACTTCAAAATAAAGAATAAATAACAGTATCGCACGCACGCACGCACGCACGCACGCACGCACGCACGCACGCACGCACACACACACACACACACACACACACAACCTTCTCTCATAATCTCCGAGACTGCCTTGACTTCGCTGTGACTAAAAGATTAGTAACAGACATATTATATACACGGAGACCAAGGCAAGTACACGACTATTTCAGGGACCAAATGGTAATACACGCTGATGAGAGTCTCAACGTAGTTAGTCTGAGTCTAGAGCTAAGTCTCAGAAGAGACTTGCCTCCTTTCATGCATCAGACCCAAGACGGCTGTATGTCCAACTTATATACGCAATAACAAATAATGTAAACAATTAACAAATCACAAAAAGCCATAGTTACATGTCCTACGGCTTGTTTTCAGATCCACCCTTTGTATCCTCACACCCTTGAAAAACATCCGGGTGCGAGCCGACAAAAACATCCGATCGCCCGTGACTAAGAACAAAAACACCACTCCTATCAACAAAGCTATAATATATAATATACATATATATGTATACATCATCCCAACGCTCCACACACAGGACACGCGTTCAGTTTATTGCCTTCATCTGAAACGCAAATCAGGTTTGCTGAAAATATGTACTGCGTTCACAGACACATATGACTCAACGCTGGGCTTCTAAACAACGCCATAAGCTGATCACAGTGTACAGCATTTAATCTGTGCGTATTGAGAAGACAATGTTTGCACAATCGAGATCGAAGATTCCACAGGGGAACGATATTCTTCGAGCAGACTATTCTGAATATAATGATAATACAAAGGACTTAGAAAGCGCAGGCTCTCATGGAGCAGGAATTGCTGCCCTAACGCACGCACGCACGCACGCACGCACGCACGCACGCACGCACGCACGCACGCACGCACGCACACACACACACACACACACACACACCTCCTTCTCCCACAAGCGCTCTCACCAATACAAATAATATACACACCGAAAATACCGGCAGAACTGAAAAACTGACGTGCTAAATGGCAAAGGCCTGTCTGAAAAGGCTGAACTGCGACAGTGCGGGCAGAGTCGTTAGTTTGGATGGCAGGGAGTTCCAGACATGTGGCGGGGTGGGGGGGGGGGGGGGCTGAAGGAGTGGTCTCCGAAAGTCTTTGTGTTTCTTTTCTGCTACTTGCGCTACTGCCGCTCAGCAAAAATAATATGTTTTCCTAGTGCATTATCGGCCTCTGTGTAAGGAGAATAAATCGTTATACTCTGAATTGTACGCTTTGGGCACTCGTGAGTAAGTACACGTGTACCGTGCACCTTTCTCATGAATCATAGACGGCTGCCCCAAAGTTCACATTGCAACTCGCTATTATTCTGTCGTCAGTAAGCAGCTAGACGGTGCAGATGCCAATATTCCCAAAGTCGTAAGCTCACAAATAATTCTGAGCTCGTTTGGAAGGGTCTGAAACCTGCACTGTGACAGCAACTCTCAAGTTGACAGTGAGCCAAGAGTAAGCTCTAGGCGACGGGAATATCGAGGAGTCAGCTAAGATTGCGGGCGACCACTGAAAAGAATATTTTAAATTATCATTCGCACAGCCCGGATACGGCAGTGTATCGCAGTCAGAGCTCTGCAAATCATTAAGATTTATACATGTGCACTTTTTTGAGGGTACAAACGCACTCACTAGTGTTTGTGCTCCAACACTGAAGCTGGTTTCTGTGAAGCTTGCTGATCTCGAAATATGGATGAAATCAAAGGGCAGTTTTCATGAAAGTGAACACAAAATTATCCAAAAAGCGGGAAGGAAGGAAGCAAGTAACGAAGGTCAGGCGAGACACAGTTAACGGCATACAATACATTCACTTCCACGTCAGCGGTTCAACAACAAACGAAAACTGCCTGTATCCGTTTCTAAGAATAGCGTCCCTGATGATACCACGGAAGTTGAACATGACTCCATTTAACAAAGCGTTAACGCAATTACTATGCGCGCACATACTATATACTGCACGAAGAATAACGAGAAATCATGAGGCAACGCAGTAACTAGATCCCCCCCCCCGACCTTGACCTTGAATGTAGATACCTGGTAGTTAATTAAGCGACTCCCCTCCCTCTCGCTATTGTTTATCATCATGCGAAATTCATGACAGAAATCGGTGGCATAGTTTCAGAAATGTCGCAGACGACAAGTAAAATGGACAGACTTCCCCCTTCAGACAGAAGCGCTGACAGCCTTCGTTTTTATAAAAGCCCCTCTCGCTTTCCTTCGAGACACACCAACAATGCTAGCGTCTTCACTACACAAATCGGACCAGGGACAGCAGACTTACTTGAAGATCCTTTGAAAGAGAGACTTGAAGCGAGAACAAAACCGAACACGAGAAATATCACGGCCTGAGGTAAGCAGACGGTATTATCTCCCCAAGCACTACCAAGGTGACCGCCATCGCCGAACAACGACGTCAACTCCGCACGCACCAGACAGGCTGGGGAGGTTTTACAAACGCAAACAACAGTGGATCGATTTAGACACTTCAATAACATAACCGCGGGCAGACGCACGACTGCACGCATTCATTTCGGAAAACACCCAGCTCGTCCCCTGGACCGGAAACAGAATGTAGGTCAAGCAATTACCGCCAGAGGGTGTCAGTCTGGTTTAAATGTCATGTGACATCCACTGGGGGCAACAGAAACCTGTAACAGCTACTTTTATTGCATTTAGATAGGCAGCTCCTGTCTGTCGCACGCGTTATAGTGCATGTAAAGGTCTTCCTGTTTTAGTTTGCTGTCCCCCGGAAAAGTGGGAAATTTCCACACCAGTCGGCGCCACTGACTTCCGTTACGCAATTTCTGCATATTCACGCATAATTATGTCTCTTCGTGGGAGTTACATCTCGGTGCATCTCGATTTTCAGAAACTGAGAATGCAGTATTTTACGAAAAGCAGAGCAACGATCAAGCATTCTTCTCAATAACAATGACACTTTCTCAAAATCGTGTTACGTTAAAATGTGATGTTCACTACGAGCTGAGATAACTAAAGAGATAACAGAACCTAGACGGTCTTCTGGAAATTGCCCAAATCAGAGCCAAATTACTAAAATATTACCGGAAAAGCGTGGATTTCTGTTATCTTTTCGAAATGTCACCCTCCACTTACCCAGCCTCCTCCACCTTCCCACTGCCCTCCCCTTCTTCCAAGACCCAGCGGAAGACAAGTACAGCGCAACTGGACCACCCAGAATGCAATGGGGCTAAACATATATCTTTGCCTAGAAACTAGTTGAGACCCGTGTAATTCTTTCTGACTCCTGCCCAAGACAGACTTTTTTTTTCCATCTTGTGCCCTCAACCCCCCCCCCCCCCCCCCCCGATCACAACGTCACAACCTGTTGTGACCCATTTACTTTGGGTTATTCCAGAATGGGAAGTGTAAGTGTGTGTGTGTGTGTGTGTGTGTGTGTGTGTGTGTGTGTGTGTGTGTGTGTGTGTGTGTGTGTGATATCAAAGACAGGGTAACGAGAACAGGGCCAGCACAATTTCTTCTTCTTTTTTTTTTTCTTCTTTTTTTTTTTTTTTTTTTGGGGGGGGGGGGCTGCCCCGACTCTTTTTGCCAGTTCCAGTGGTGTTCCTCCCTGGTCATGGGCAGAATCCACGGAGGGCTCGGAAGCTGGGGCAATTTTTATTCAGCATGATGATGGAGATGAGGACGATGGTAAGATGCTATGGAGGTCCGTGTGGTTTGGGACTGCGGAACAGGGCCGCATTCCACGCTTCCTGTCAAAAAAATATCCCGGCATTAATCAGGCCCGGAAACTACGGCACCTGCGGTGCCGGCCGTGTAATCATCCACATTATAAGACGTGTCATACCAAAGGAAGCACCCCCAAAGTCGCCCCCGTGAAGTGGGTGAATCTCGGCTGTGTGGCAACAGCCACCCCACTGGGCCCATAGCACACCCGCTCTGGGTAGGAGCCGACCTAGGTAGGAAAAATCCCGCTTGCCTCGGCTGGGACTCGAACCCGGGTCTCCCGGTCCATGGTCCGAAGTGCTAACCACTACACTGCGGAGGCCGGTTCGTGAGGATATATTTTCGCTCAAACTTCGGAAACTGCGCTGAAAGAAAGCCCCGTGAAACTGCAGATTGTGTGCGTCAATTAATTAATTGGATACGCGTCAGCACAGGCAGCTAGAGATTCTAAAGGCGCATTCTGGAAAGCTTTGCTCAAAGAGTGCACTTGGATTCACTGGGCCCATTCAAATCAGTCAGAGCTAAAGAAACAAAACTGATCCTTCTACTGTAGTTTTAATTCAGAGAAACACTAAAGTACATCTACACAAAAGCTCCGTTCAAATCTGTTTTAAGAACAACACGAAAATAGGACTAGCGCAAATGAATCAATCCGGCACAGCTTGCAGAAGATGATAATTTGATTTTTTTTTTCTTTTAGATCAATTATTCGAAAGTAACTCCAGTAGAGGCTCCCTTTCAATGCCACACACACTTTGGATCACTCACAACTAGCATCGCTTCAGGTCGCATGGTGTTATCGCGGAACAGAACCTTACCCTGCTTCTAGAGAGCTTTTTACAGCAACTCGTGCAACTGGATTTTGAAAAAGTTCGACAATGGGGCTACTGGTGTAATTCGTGAAATTTTCTGTGCGTGGCAGCGAAAAGGTTAAAAAAAAAAACAAAAACAAAAAAAACACGCCGGATCGATAACTTAATTACGTAGAGCTGTACTGGCAAGAAAACAGGAAGGCCCGACAGGGAACACGAGAAGCTTCATCTCCTTCCGGCTACGGATAAATGCATGATTCTCTGTGTTGCACGTGCGAGGTCATAATCACACTGCCTATTTCTGTCAAAAATGAGCTCAGCAATGAATCTCAATCACTCTCTGTCTAGAGTGAGGGTGCGTGGGTGTTCGGGAGTTTAACGTCCTTTTCCACCACGTATGGGTGATTGGACAACAAGCAAAAGACCAGCACATCAGTTCGAACACCCTGCCAGGTCATGCTGCATGTGCGTGTGTGCGTGTGCGCGTGTGCGCGTGTGCGCGTGCGTGCGTGCGTGCGTGCGTGTGTGTGTGTGTGTGTGTGTGTGTGTGTGTGTGTGTGCGTGCGTGCGTGCGTGCGTGTGTGTGTGTGTGTGTGTGTGTGTGTGTGTGTGTGCGCGTGCGCGTGCGTGCGTGCGTGCGTGCGTGCGTGCGTGTGTGTGTGTGTGTCTCTCTCTCTCTCTCTCTCTCTCTCTCTCTCTCTCTCTCTCTCACACACACACACACACACACACACGCGCGCGCGCGCGCGCGCGCGCGCGCGCACACATTCCAATTTATCTTGCGCCGTAGACCTCTCTAAATAACGATCAAGCCCAAGGAGAAAAACGAGAACACGATCCTTCGAAGAGCAAACATAAAAACATGGCGACCTGCATTTCTCAGCCACTGTCGATGCTACGACATCAAAGAGCGCCGGAGGCACAGCTAAAAACACACCAAACTAAAAAATAAAAATAAAAAAGGCGCCTGACGCTACGGCTGACATTTGATGAGTCGACGCGGAGTAATTAACGTTTTTCTTCGAAAGATCTGAAAACTTTTTTTGTGTCTGCGATAAATATTTCGCCTACGACAGGAATGACTTACGCAAAAGCGTCAGTTTCCTGCACGTCAGTCTGGCTGTCCGTACGTCTGTCTGATCACGTCACGCTTCCACACAGCAAAAACTCGTAAGTAAAGTGAATCGCCGTGAGACAACTACGATAAACCTAACAATTTACGATGGAAGATGCTAGCACATGAAAAATCCGAACTACCTAAAAGCAGGATTACAGATAATCCAGTTTAATGTAGACGTGTGCAAAAAAAACTTCATGTGCTCTCTCTCTCTCTCTCTCTCTCTCTCTCTAGTACATATATTCCAACACATATCCACTGCCGTTGCATTGTTTATGATATATCCTGTATGTTAGCGCGCGTTTCACGTTAGAGCTATAGAAATATGCTATATACATGTTTTCGAATATTAGTGACGTACTTGAAGTTCTTACTTGGCATACAGCCAACGTCATCGACACACGCCATGTATGTTTTGATTTGTTTATTATGTGTACTTTTCTCTTCTTTATTTCCTCTAGATAGTTAATACTTTTGTTCTGTTTTTTTTTTTTTCTCCTTTTTCCTCCCCCTCCCCCCCCCCCCCCCAGCCCCCCTTGGTTGATATTGTCCGGATTTTTTTTTTTTTTTTTAACCCTTTTACGTAGAATAGCAGGGACAGTTTGTAAGACAGGCAGCAATGCCTAAATGCTCTATCCTGAATTTAAAAAAAGTTTCATCATCATCATCATCATCATCTCTCTCTCTTCTCTCCTCTCTCTCTCTCTCTCTCTCTCTCTCTCTCTCTTAGTTTTCCTCGTCCAGCCTGCAACATCCGAAAACAAATCCATATAAATGTCCACCGATGTCAGACAGGATTGTAAATAGCTAACATTCTAAGAAAACTTGTCTATTTAACTGACAGGCAAGAGATGCAAGCTTTCGGGGGGAAAAAAAGCAACAACTTTTAAAATAACCCTAAATTCTTCTTCGAATAAATTTTCAAAATGTTCAGCTTTTTTTTCTTTTCTTTTTTTTTAATGTAATCCCGCAACTGCAGACGGACAGTAAAGCCAAACATACACAAAAAACTGGAATTTTATAGGCCAACATGAAAAACTGAACTGACGCTTCATTACAAAACAGGTTGTTTTTCTTTTAAGATAACCTAGCAAAACCTATGATCAAAAGACCCTCCGATCGCATCACACAAGACAAAGATAAAAGAGATGAGAAAGGATGAATCAGAGACAGAGGAGGGGAGAGGGAAGGGGGCACGGCAGGGAGAGATAATTTTAACGGCTTTGAAGCAAGAGGGATGAAAGGTAATATACAACAGAGACAGGGTACAGGAGTCCGTGGAATGTTTATGTGTCCATCAACCAGAGGCTGTTTCTCAACGCGCATGCGTGAGCTAATGGACGTTGGCTGCGTGAAAGATGAGACTTGAAAAGACAGACCGAGACCCTAATTGGCTTCCTATCATTACTTCCCTTAAATTAAGGTCCTTCGATGCGAGAATCTAATGCGCAGATCTTTTGTGATGACGTCTAGAGCCCCCCCCCCCCCCCTCTCTCTCTCTCTCTCTCGTGGACAAGTGGTCATGAACCCATTTTACAAAAGGTTTCAATGTGTTGTATCGAGC
>JACVVK020000730.1:145000-155000 GCA_018292915.2 Batillaria attramentaria | reverse complement strand
GTCTAGACAGTGTGCACAAAGCATATCAACTTTCGTTCCGAAAGGTCGAGGGACCACGATGTTGACCTTAAAGAAATTGCCCTAGGCACACAACAACAAAAAATCTTGTGAAACCCAACACATCTGCAGCGAATGCGTTCCCTGATTTCAGCACCGCTCACGCTACGATATCCGAAACCGACATTTAAAAAAAAAGGGTGGCCTTATAACAATCAAGTTATCGTGATACATCAGCATTAGCATCAAATTTCGCGGCTAAAGTTCATGCAAAACATGATCACCCCAGCTCATTACATCCTCTGAAGTTACAAAAGTGTACCATTACCGCAAAAAAGTGCTGTAGCTGGTAATAAAGCTCACGTCTAAATAGAACACCGTTCGCAGATATCACTCTCGTAAGTGGATGCCGTAAGGTTTTGTTTGTTTTTTTAAGCTAGTCGATCTGATGTTGATTGCCCTGAACGCCCCCCCCCCCCCTTCCACACTCCCTTCACCATCCCATCTGTGTGTGTGTGTGTGTGTGTGTGTGTGTGTGTGTGTGTGTGTGTGTGTGTGTGTGTGTGTGTGTGTGTGTGTGTGCGTGCGTGCGTGCGTGCGTGCGTGCGTGCGTGCGTGTGTGCGTGTGTGTGTGTGTGTGTATTAAGTACACCTGTACTCGCGTACCACTCGTACGACTTCAGCCCTGTAATGCTGAACTACGTAGCACAGTGAGTCATACGACAAAGTTCCCTCCCCACCCCTGCTCCCACTCACACAACCTAACCCCAAACAAAAAACAAATCACACGAGACTGATAGTGATACGGACTCACATGAAGGAATTAAACTTACTGAGTCGTGTGGGTCCATGTCAAAACAGTGTTACGCGTCGATGGTCCTATCGACTGCCAGTAAAACAGATTAAGATTTTTTCCATCACAAAACGAATAACTCGAGACAAAAGTGCGCAAAATAAAAATGGGTGGTTTGGGTTTGTTTTGTTTTTTATTTTACTCCAGGAAGCAAAATCTGGTTCAGTTTCCCCCTGAAGGAAAACGCCTCCGTCACGGGTTTTCATGAATAATGCGGAATGTTGAAAAAACACTTCAAACTGTTGCTGTTATCATGCGCATACCTGTCGGCAGCAGACGGGGGTCGTGCTGGCTATTTTTTTTATGACGCACAAGGAGTTACAAACCTAATGAATATGCTAATACGTCATATCTTTATTGTGTGTTATATAACACAGGATGGCATCAAACTGAGTGTGGAAATGGCATTTATAGGGGAGGTGGTACCGAGACTTAGTCGTACATGAACTATTAAACAGAATGATGTATTCCTACAAAATGCACATCAGTTCAGTCCTGCACACGCAGACCTATGCCCATGAACACATAATAGCTACTAGTGTATTCCTATCAATGTACACATGTAATCCTGTCACACACACACACACACACACACACACACACACACACACACACACACACACACACACACACATGGGGAGCCGGGGTGGCCGAATGGTAGAGCGTTGCACTTCTAATGCTCGGGTCGTGAGTTCGTATCCCGGCTTGGCCCAAATATTTGTGCTGGCTTTTTCATCGTTGTCCCGTCTTTGATATCACCCATATGTGGTGGAAAAGGACGCTAAACCCCCAAACACACACACACACACACACACACAGCCTCGGACTGACAAAAAGAGTTTTGACGCACGCACGCACGCACCTCTCTCTCTCTCTCTCTCTCTCTCTCTCTCTCGCTCTGCGTTATTTATAGATCTTGTGTCAGCGCAGGCTTTTACTTTCCTTCCTGGCAAAAGTTCACGGCAAACAAAGCCACGGACATCTGGCGCGAAGTGATTCCGGCTTTGTGAGCATTAACTTCATTAAAGCCGGCACACACGCTGCAAAGAAACTTACTGGTGCATGCATGCCCAGTCTCCACATGCACAGGCTTTACGGTCTAGCGAGCAGGGTCACTGGCTCCGGCTGAAAATTGAGGCCAAGGTCAACGACCAGGCAGTCCCGGTATATATCACCTGTGTATGGATGAGCGCGGGGTGATTGCCCCTCAGGCCTGGTTGTTTTTCTGTCCAGGGGATCAGGAAAGAAGGGAAACCGTGTGCCACCATTGAATATTTGTGCAGTAAATCACACACTTCTATTCCCAAAGAGATTATATAAGAAACTGTTGCTAGTTCGGCGGTCTGATTACTTCACGTTGTTTTTGGTTTTGTTTTTGTTTTGTTTGTATTTGTTGTTGTTGTTGTTGTCGGTTTTGTCGGTTTTATGTATTTCAATCTGTTTTGTTTTGAATTTGTTCTGTTTTGTTTGTTTTTTTGTTTTTTGCTCTTCTTTTTTTTTTCTTGTTTTGTTAATCTTGTTGATTGTTTTTGATTCGTTCGGTTATTCTTGCTGGAGTTGTGGCAGCAGTGGTGGTGGTGGTGGTGGTGGTGAATGGTGGTTTTCGTTCGTGGTGGTAGTTTTGATGTGCGCTAAAAACATGACTGGTCAGCAGTGTGAAGATGGAAAATACAGTAAACGCAGTGTCACTACATCCTCACTGAGACTGTTTTTGCTTAGTCATTCATAAGCACAAAGTTGCTGCTTATATCGGCTCTGTTCCTGGCCATGGGGCCAGATATCGACTCTATGTACCATGAAGATCAATGCATTCATTGCACAAAGTTGCTTATATCGGCTCTGTTCCTGGCCATGGGGCCAGATATCGACTCTATGTACCATGAAGATCAATGCATTCATTGCACAAAGTTGCTTATATCGGCTCTGTTCCTGGCCATGGGGCCAGATATCGACTCTATGTACCATGAAGATCAATGCATTCATTGCACAAAGTTGCTTATATCGGCTCTGTTCCTGGCCATGGGGCCAGATATCGACTCTATGTACCATGAAGATCAATGCATTCATTGCACAAAGTTGCTTATATCGGCTCTGTTCCTGGCCATGGGGCCAGATATCGACTCTATGTACCATGAAGATCAATGCATTCATTGCACAAAGTTGCTTATATCGGCTCTGTTCCTGGCCATGGGGCCAGATATCGACTCTATGTACCATGAAGATCAATGCATTCATTGCACAAAGTTGCTTATATCGGCTCTGTTCCTGGCCATGGGGCCAGATATCGACTCTATGTACCATGAAGATCAATGCATTCATTGCATTGTACTTTTATGTATAATAGAGTACATATTGTTTACTGTTTAATAGAAAATAAATTTTGCATAATTTGTATCACTGTTGAAACACTGTACAACGGTGGTGTTGTCAGCCGTTAAGTTACCACCATAAAATGATTTCAAAGAAACAGAGCAACACTTGTGTTGTTTACTGCTTGCAAAGGAAATGTTGGTTGTTTTGTCTACTGCTGAGTCACTAAATCGTGGTATGATTAGCACCATACAATAAGTTCAAAGAAACACAGTAACAGCTGTGCTGCTTGCTGCTTGCGAGGGAAATAGCCATGTATTATTTATGATCACTGAATTGAGCTTTGGTGACATGTATCACAACAAAATACAAAGAAACAATGCAATTCACGGTTTAGAAAAAAACGAATACCCCCGAAGCAAGTTTGTTTCGTTTGTTTGTTTTGTTTTGTTTTGTTTTGTTTTTCTATAGTATCGGGAAAATAAAAATTTTAAGCAAATTTTTTGTAAGCCTCGTGTATATATAAATCAAAGATTGGAAGATACATGTATCTAATTCCTTTCTCCGCATCTGAGGTATGGAGGAATGTCAAGTAATGCATCATACATGATTCATGTAACATACTGAAATGTACACGTTTAACGAAAGAAATCACAACAAAACCAGAAAGCAAACAGCATGATAAAAAGACTAAAGCTCACGTGTGCCTGGTACAGAACATGCCAACATATATAATTAAACGTGTTTGTACACGATATACTACACTGTGACGAATTAGCTATTTCTAATGAACTTAGCCAGGTTCAACAATGTTTCCTTAGGTAGCTGTAGGGACACGGACCTACAAAAATTAAAGGATGAAATTGGTCTGCGAAATGTGTGCGATAAAACATTGTGTCTCACCGCGGTATCTCAGGCATTCCATGAGAAAATGTAATTCATCGTCAAGTACTGACATTTCACATCTAGAGCAAAGTCTGTCCACTCTGAGTGTGCCATCCCGTCTACCTACCAATACACTTTAATTTCCATGGACATTATCCATGTAAAGTTCAGCAGAGGTGAGGAGAAGAGACCTTCAACAACTCACTGCAGGTTTAATTAATGACGTCCTTGCTCACACTTTGTTACACAGTCACTTCAGCTATGCAGAGAACATGGACAAAGGGGTGTGTGTGTGTGTGTGTGTGTGTGTGTGTGTGTGTGTGTGTGTGTGTGTGTGTGTGTGTGTGTGTGTGTGTGTGTCTGTCTGTCTGTCTGTCTGTCTGTGTCCTTTCAATCGTAATCCTAAACCAAAACCCACTTACATATGAGTCGGTGGGTGGGTGTGAAAGTGAATGGGACAGACAGACAGACAGACAGACAGAAATGCTCCTTTCATTGTAACCCAAACCTAAATTACGTTCAAGTCGGTGGGTGGATAGATGGGTGTGGAGGTGAGTGGTACTTAAACAGAAACAGAGAAGCGAAGACAGACAGAGGGCCATTATCCCGCAGAATACCTTCATTATGACAAGGCGTGACAAGAAACATTTACAACTGTCATGACACTGTCAAGATGTCACTCGCCGTATCTGTAACCCTGCGACCTCAAACTGACAAGGTCAGCACAGTGTCACGTCTTCCACCCGCCTACCTGTCCGTGTGGTGACCGGGTGGTGACCGTACGAATCAAGAGCTGCTTGTCTCACTGAAAGAAGTGCGTGTAGGCGAGAGAAGAGGCTGGAAATACCCACTCACGTGACAGGCAATTATACTTGCTTGAGCAAACAATACGACTAAGCGGAAGAGAAGGCGTGCGTAGTGCTCGGGACAAAAATATTAAGGGATTGAGAACGGGGTAGGGGTCACTATTTCGTGACGTCGATCCCCTCCCTCCCTTCCTCACCCAAACCACCCCCACCACCGACGCCACTTTAATTGATTCGTACCCTGTGACTGTGCAAAATCCGGATTTCGTCTTAGTAGAAGCACACCCCTTCTGGGGAGAATCGAAAAGGTGATATCCTTCTCTTCACCGCCGATATAACCCGACCCCACGACTACTCCCGTACTAAGTGTGTGTGTGTGTGTGTGTGTGTGTGTGTGTGTGTGTGTGTGTGTGTGTGTGTGTGTGCTCTCAATTAGGCCAAAGTACAAACAGGCTGTACTAAACACGGACACTCGCTACCGCACGCGAAGTACTTCCCGACTGTAGTGAACTTAACTTGGTAAACTGTGTACGTTGAGGCCACCTTGAAGCAGTTCGAGAGATAACGCGATCGGTACGTAATGGAATCGTTGAAATAATCAGGTTCACTTTGGAGACTCCAGATAACTAGCTCGAATCAGCTCTTTCATTCGCTAGTTTGTTTGCTCACTTAAATCTTAATGCTTACTTACTTCATACTTGTTTACTTAATTATCACTGCCACTCATAATCCCACTTACACCCTCCTCCTCAGCACTGTGCATGCTTATGTAATAGCGAAATGTTACTCAGGATCTCGCTTACGTCATCAGCAAAATTACATGCTTATGTATAGTACTTATGTCATTGCTTATGCGATTATTAATGTTACTCGAGATTTCACGTCCTCAGCAAAATCACATGCTTACTTACTTACGTACTGGCTCTGTGTGTGTGTGTGTGTGTGTGTGTGTGTGTGTGTGTGTGTGTGTGTGTGTGTGTGTGTGTGTGTGTGTGTGTGTGTATGTGTGTGTGTGTGTGTGTGTGTGTGTGTGTGTGTGTGTGTGTGTGTGTGTGTGTGTGTTAAAGTTCAAGGACCTGACAGCGGACACAGAGTCCTTGAGATTTCACATTTTCCTCGACCCCTCTACCACCCTCACCCCCCCCCTTTCCCCCTTCACCCCACCACCTCTCTCCCCACCTTAACATTCCCCTTGATGACTTATCGACGTCGCGAAAACTGTACACTGCGGCCCGTATCATTTACCTGGATGATTCACAGGTAACAGCTGCGAAGTGATACACTGCCATCGCACGCACACACACACACACACACACACACACACACACACACCACTCGAAACGCTTGGGCGCAATTCGAAGTATAAATAAATGATATAGTGATATCAATCTGTCCGTTACCCTTCACTAATATCCGTTTCGCCAGGGCCAGGTTGGGTGTCGACTTTCAATATCTTACGAGACTCGGACGAGTTCGGGAGGAAAACGATCTGATTAAAAATCTCATTCCGATGAAATTTCCAGATACGAGAAATATCGACTGAAACGTGACGCGCAAAAGCAATTGAAAATGAATAACAGATACATATATATATAAAACTATGCAAAAATGAAGATTGTAGTCGTAATTTGATTTGTCTGGTTGTTGTTGTACATACTCACGTGTTTGTGTCATAGTCTCTCTCTCTCTCTCTCTCTCTCTCTCTCTCTCTCTCTCTCATATTTCCACGTGCACTGTATTTCTATGTATTTGTATTTCTATGACGTGTACACGTCTTACCAACCAAGGCTCTCTCTCTCTCTCTCTCTCTCTCTCTCTCTCTCTCTCTCTCACACACACACACACACACACACGCACACGCACACACACACACACACACACACACACACCGGCTGCTCACCCATACCATTAGTCAACTCAGGTATAGAAGCTTCCTATTCACTAGCACCTCACAATAACGACTCCTTTCCCATGAATGCTGCCTTTCTTTCCTATGCTATCCCCCCCCCCCTCTCTCTCTCTCTCTCTCTCACACACACACACACACACACACACACACACACACACACACACACACACACACACACACACACAGAAAAGACAAGCCAGACAAAGAGACAGAAGAATCGATGACACCGAACATACAGACATCAAAATCCGTCTCCCACGCATGTATGCATTATTCACACGAAAGAATACTTCTGAAGTGACTGTACCTCACTTCAAAAGCAGTCTGACTGTGTATATTATTCATGATCATATCGTTTTATCATCACACTTCCGCGTCAATAACTTATACAGGCAACATGTGGCGCAGCCTAGTAGGAACAGTGTTGTATGTCATGATAACCGCTGACTGCCACGACTGTGCAAAACTCGAGAATTACTGACCAAAATGTGTCTAAAGTGATAAATCAAATCAAATCAAATCAAATCAAATCAAAACATTTTTATTGTCCAGTTCAAAGACAAACCGGAAAATGTTCTTCTGGTGCCCGCTCTTCACAGCATAAAAAGGTTAAGAATATCACAACATACACGTATACTAAAATTAATATTAACAGTAAGATGACTAAAAATAAGAGTACATTCAGTTTAAAAACCGTATTACACACACACACACACACACACACACACACACACACACACACACACACACACACACACACACACACACACACACACACACACACACACACACACAGTGCACTGTACTTTTAAAATAAATGACACCCTTGTGTGTGAAGGGGGGGGGGGGGAGGTGGGGTGCGAGGGGCAGATCTAGAAATCATACGTCTTGGTTAAGCCAACTTATGTTCAGGAACAGTTTCGAAATAGACTATTTTGATTAGTACAGCTCTTAATGCGATACAATGTTTAAAATTTGCGCGAGCGGTCGAGCATTCAAATTCTACGACTGTTCTTACAATACTGGAGCACTCAGTGTGGTCACACTCACAGCGTGATCGAGTACGCTTCTGTTGGCTCGGTGCCAGCATGACAGACGCTGTCACTGTGCAGGTGTCTAAGTGCTGTGATGACAGATACACCGAGAATAGCTCAAAAAGATCTGTGAGCATTAAAATGGTAGCATTAGCCCCTTAAAAAAACCCGTATTCCCCTCTATACACACGACAGAAAAACTCCCCTGTTCAGAGGAAGAAACTTGCACCTTTTTCTTCAAGGAAGTAAGAATTTCTTTACGAGATTTTTGCTCCGGAGTAAGACCGTCTCTCTTTCTATTTTGAAAAATAAATGCAATTCTAAACCCCGAAACTTAAATAGCTGAGCTGACCCTTCGCACCACGTGATTGTAATGTGTTTATGTCCAGTGTGTGAAAAAATGCGTGTGATTCACGTGAGCGTGCGTTTTGGGTTCAGTTCGCGGCGCTTTGATCCGATTCATGAAATTGGGTAAAGAGCATATACAATACTCATTATTATTATTATCATAAATTAAGTCTTCGCTGGAAAGGTCTGGTCCTAGTTTAGTGCAGCTGTCTTCAACCAGCAATTGCATGACAATGTTTGGTTATGATTATAGTTGATTTCACTCGTTCTCTCCTATAGTTTACAGGGCTACCGTAAGTGTCACGACGTTTACTGGGCTACCGTCAGTTTCTTCTAGTTTACTGGGTTACCGTCAGTTTCATCTAGTTTATTGGGTTACCGTCAGTTTCATCTAGTTTACTTGATTAACCTTTTTAGTAGTCTAATGGGCTATCGTCAGTTTCCGCCAGTTTACTGGGCTACCGTCAGTTTCTTCTAGATTACAGGGTTTCCGTAAGTTTCTCATAGTTTACTGGGCTGCTGTAAATGTCTCGTAGTTTGCGGGGCTACCGTCATGATCTTCCAGTTTACTGGGCTGCCGTCAGCATCTTCTGCTTTACTGGGTTACCGTAAGTTTCTCGTAGTTTCTCGGGCTTCCGTGAGTGTCGTGTACTTTACTTTACCGTAAGTTTCTCGTCGTTTACTGGGCTACCTTCAGTGTCTTCTAGTTTACTGGTTTACTGTAAGTTTCTCGTCGTTTACTGGGCTCCCTTCAGTGTCTTGTAGTTTACTGGTTTACCGTACGTTTCTCGTCGTTTACTGGGCTTCCTTCAGTGTCTTGTAGTTTACTGGTTTACCGCACGTTTCTCATCGTTCACTGGGCTCCCTTCAGTGTCTTGTAGTTTACTGGTTTACCGTACGTTTCTCGTCGTTTACTGGGCTACCTTCAGTGTCTTGTTGTTTACTGGTTTACCGTACGTTTCTGGTAGTGTAGGTGTAGCGGGTTGTGTCTGACGTGTCAGTTCAGTCGTGCGGGTAGCGGAGTGCACGTGTTAGTGACTGAGAAGCGCTCACATACCAGGGTCAGCCGGGGCCGGCCTCTGCTCGTCACTTGGTGTTGAGCAGAGCTAGCGAGCATACAGTGTTGTTGCCTCTGTTGACCAGGTATGTTTACATAATTATACGTATTTTGCTCCAATTGCATGGTAGTGTTTTATCAGTGTTTGGTCCAATTGCATGGTAGTGTTTTATTAGTAAATGATTAGTATTATTAGTACAGTAGTGTTTTAGCAGTAAGCAAGAGCTCAGGGGTTTTAGACTTGATGTGGTATCCGTAGTGTTTTATCAGTAAATGATCAGTATTATTAGTACAGTAGTGTTTTAGCAGTAAGCAACAGCTCTGGGGTTTTAGACTTGATGTTGTATTGTTTTATTCGGTTGTTGCGTGTGTAAATAAAGACTTGGTGTTGAGCAGAGCTAGCGAGCATACAGTGTTGTTGCCTCTGTTGACCAGGGTGCGTCGCAAGTGTTACATACTGAGCTCCCTTCAGTGTGTGGTGGAAAAGGACGTTAAACTCCCAAACACTCACCCACCCTCCCTTCACTGTCTTGTAGTTTAATGGTTTACCTTAAGTTTCTCGTAGTTTACTGAGCTACCGTAAGTTTCGCAGAATTCACTCAACTACCGTAATTTTCTCGTTTATGAAAAGACCGGTGAAACTAATGTCACCGAGTTAGATTATTAAACAACGGTAACGTACTCAACTGAAATAAAGTTAATAATCTTACCGATGCGTGTGTACCGATGCTGGCCTGTTGAAAAACCTTCTAGTGCTTGTCTGAAGACACATCGAAGAAGGATCTGATGGATGGATTTCTG
>JACVVK020000730.1:112500-137500 GCA_018292915.2 Batillaria attramentaria | reverse complement strand
CATAAGATATTTCGATGTCTCTGTTCTCAGTTAATGAAACAGACAGGCAGACGGAGACAGTGATGCCCGACAATCCCTAAATTTAGCATTAATTCGACCGGTACTCTCTGTGAGAATCTCACTTATGTATACTTATCAAGTACTCCAGTTTAAACCCATGACAGCACACCGAATAACACCGAGCGACAAGACGTAAATTTTGCAAGTTCCCCCCCGATGCAACCAACACGTGCAAAACGAAACACACCACACGCGCACACCAAAAGAGACCGGTAGAACACCGTCACAGTGTCGGTATGCTCCACGCATCGCGCTAAACAGCCATGGAGGGTAATCGAAATAGACTGGGCAGCCAATTTTTCACAAGCTCCCCACTAAACTAACGACTCACCCAACTGTCTCACGCATTATCGTCCCCAACTTACTTGTGTTCTCGGTGAAAGCTCGGCATATTTTCGAAGAGTTTCATAGTAACGGTACTCCGAGGGGAGACGAGTGGCGAGCTGCCATCTTGTTTCTTGATTTTCCCTGGGATTGTGGTCGTCTGCTCATTCCACAGCGAAGCAGACGAGACACGGTTACACACACGTTTCAAGGAAACAGTTCGATGGAACTGGGAATGCAAGAACTGGCTAGGCCGTAGAGCGGTTCTGTTGTTGACTGCGCGATGGCGGCTTGTTCGCTCGCTCTATTTTCTAGCGCTCTCTCTCTCTCTCTCTCTCTGTGCTCTCGTCACTCTGTGTGAATTCTAGGTTGGGCGTGCGAATGTGTACGTGTGTGCGTGTGTCAGTGAGCAATCCGTGTGTGTGTGTTTGCCGTGCGTGTGAGTGTGTGTGTAGCGAGACGAATGCGGCTTGGCTCGCTCTCTCGCGATTTTGCATGCGTGCCCATGCCGCCGGGGTCCAGAATATCGCGTTATTCCTACAACCTCCATGCTTTTCGCGCTAAGGTTAGTGTGCACTTTAAGTTCCCGGCGGTGCGCGACAGAATAGCGTGGAATAACCAAGCCGGAAGAACAACCTGCGCTATCCTGTCAACAAAATTAATTCTTTACCGTCCCGCTAGGCCATCCATCTCCGTCCCGCTACTGGGGGTGGTGGAGGGGGGGGGGAGAGGGTGAAGGGGCAGGTAGGAGGGGGTCTGGGAGGTCTGAGTTATAAAAAAAAAAGGGCTTCTCAGGGATATCGGGCGAGGACGGTGAACTGGGTCAAAGAGCTCGGCTGGTTTGACCCCGTAAACCTGACACGGATCAAAACAATGCAGTCCCATACGTACAGGGAAAGAATTACTTACGTTATGACGCACTGCACATTGCACGATATGTCTGCCGAGGTCACAAACTGGGGTCAGACACGACTCGGACACGAACAAAAGACAGGGTGAGTGGGTGGGAGTTTAACGTCCTTTTCCACCACACAAGGGTGATATCAAAGACGGGGCAGCGCGAAAAAGACCCAGCACAAATATTTGGCCCCAGCCGGGATTCGAACTCACGATGTATGTGTGTGTGTGTGTGTGTGTGTGTGTGTGTGTGTGTGTGTGTGTGTGTGTGCGAAATTAAATTTACTTGTGTACGTGACTGAGGCTTCTGTTCGTGCTTTATTTGTTATTATAATGTCTTATTATTATTTGTTATGGTGGCCTATAATTTCCCTTCAGAGATTCATAAAGTGATTTGGATTGATTTTGAATTTGAATTACATCGTGCCGAGTTTGTTTACCGAAATTTAATTAAACCACCTGCAACTCTGCCATTACCTGGTGAAGGGGGGGGGGGGAGAGCTGAACTCCTAACTGTCCACAGCCCTACCCCCCTGCCCACACTGTAATGACAAGACTTCTTCTTTTTTTTCTTTTCTTTTTTTTTTTGTTGCTGCCATCTCTTTTGCCGGCTCCAGTGGTGTTCCTCCCTGGTAATGGGTGGAATCCACGGAGGGCTCGAAAGTTGGAGCAATTTTTGTTATGCATGATGATGGAGATGAGGATAATGGTAAGATGATGCTATGGATGTCCGTGTGGTTTGGGACTGCGTGACAGGGCCGCATTCCACGCTTCCTGTCAAAAAATATCCCGGCATTAACCAGGCCCGGGAACTACGACACCTGCGGTGCCGGCCGTGTAATCATCCACATCATGAGACGTGCCATACCAAGGGAAGCACCCCCAAAGTCGCACCCGTGAAGTGGGTGAAGCTCGGCTGTGTGGCAACAGCCTCCCCCTTGGGCCCATAGCACACCCGCTCTGGGTAAAAGCCGACCTAGGTAGGAAAAATCCCGCTTGCCTCGGCTGGGACTCGAACCCGCCGGGTCTCCCGGTCCATAGTCCGAAGTGCTAAGTAATGACAAGACTTACCAAAACTCACGAGACCACTAAACAGCACTAGACACCACTCCACAACACTATTACGCAAGGTGTGGGCACTCTCCGCGAGGCCCTATCCCTTCCCTTGCCTCGCCAAGCCCGTAGTAGATTGCATAATCTCTCATAATCCCTTTGCCTGCTCAGGGCAGTCTTGTGTATTGAACTGACTCGCAAGGACGGCTCACCGCTGTGCAAAGTCCTATAGCTCACCATCTAACGGGTTTCGCAGATTACATAATCAGTCTCTCTCCATCGAGATGCTGGCCACACTTCACACGTCAGTGGGAGGTGCTTGGGGGAAGTTGTAACGGGTCCCATCACTGAGTGTGCCGTTAGCCATTACGTGGCCAATTCCCGAACAAGCGAGTAACCGCCGTATTCACAAGAGGGTGCGAAATCGCTGAGCTGTCTGGCTAGCGTCGACCGCTCGCCGGACTGGTGTGACGCAGTATGACGGCGGACTGCTGGCCTCGAGGTTGCATAATAGTGTTGTCCAAGTGCTGTCTTGTGTTGTGACGATTTTGATTCAGGCTGTGATTCGTGTGTGGACAGTTAGGGTGGGTGGGTGGGTGTTTGGGTGTTTAACGTCCTTTTCCACCACATAGGGTGATATCAAAGACGGGGCAACGATGAAAAAGCCAGCACAAATATTTGGCCCGAGCCGGGATCGAACTCACGACCCGAGCATTAGAAGTCTAACGCTCTACCATTCGACCACCCCGGCTCCCCGTGTGGACAGTTAGGAGATAAAGTCGTAATACGTATGACAGGCATACGTATTGAACAGCGTGTTGAAAACTTCATCGAGTATGCTTGATTTGTGTATCAGAATCAGTCACTTGGGTCACAATATAGCATCTGAAACCATGGCGAAGACTCTGGCCGGCGTATATAATATTGTTCTGAAGTGTAGCGTGTACTGAGCAGACCGGGCATTACTAGTTTGGATGCGGACTGAGGACCAGCTACAAAGCGCTGACTGGTGGCTATTTTGAGAAGTTTTTCGAGTCCCAGTCTGTTCAGGAATGGACCATAGGCTCAAAGACAGTCGTATTTCTCTAATATTAGAAGCCGCAAAGTCAGAAAAACCGGCGGTCTCGATGGTCAGATGAAGCATCCTTGTATCTGGCGAATAGCCTCAGAGCTTTGAATGCAGCTGTTTTCCATCTCAGCGGCGTTACGGACATAGAGACTTTAAACCACCTGCAACTCTATCGTTATCTGTTGGGGAAAAACAACTTAATTGGCATGGATTTGAGAAGCGCTTTAAGCCCTTTTTTTCAAGATACCGACCGAGCTGATTGAAGAGTGTGTTAACATGTTTTTTTTTCCAGATAACCGTAGGGCTGACAGAGTGAAGAGGATATTAACTTGTTTTCTTTTCTCTTCTTTTCTTTTCTTTTTTTCTTTGGTTGTACTCTTACCGAGACATTAATTTTACCTGCCATGTAGGAAGTTTTACCGGCATTTGGTTAAAGGGCTTAATAGCCACGGACCTGCAAAGAGCTTAAGCCCATTTTCCAGGCAACGGTAGAGCTCTGGTAATTACTTGATCGAGCTGTCCTAACATGAAGGGACGAATGGCCCGCGGGGAGCTGTTGAGTTTGCAGTGCTGGAAAGGTAGCTGACATTAATTTTTATTAAAGGTCTTCTGCATCGACCAAAAAAAAAAAAACCCGTGTGTGCGTGTGTTTTTGTTTTTTGTTGTTGTTGTTGTTCTTCTTGTTCTTTTTGTTCTTGTCAGTTCTTGTTGTTCTTGTTCTTGTTGTGGGAGCCGGGGTGGTCGAATGGTAGAGTGTTGGACTTCTAATGCTCGGGTCGCGAGTTCGTATCCCTGCTGGGGCCAAAATTAATATTTGTGCTGGCCATTTCATCGTTGCCCCGTCTTTGATATCACCCGTATATGGTGGAAAAGGACGTTAACCCCCAAACACCCATCCACCCACCCTTTTGTTTTTGATTTTTAATTAAGCTGTGCACTGACTGAAATGTAACCTGCATACATGTCAATTCTGAGCCTTAGGCTGCATTCAGCCTCTGACTGACTCGGGGCACCTTACGCGTACGCACAAAGCGCACCGGGTCCATGCAGTTTCACCCAACTCTAACTTAGAAGTGCCCCGCCAGACGGATTTGTTCTTTGAGGCCGGTTCACTGATCTCACGTACGTCAGTCTTGCATCGAAGACTGTCACAGTGCAAAGCACACCGTCAACACACAACAGCCGGTGTTCAGAGCCTCTGAGATCTCAGTAAATCACAGATATCAGACATCTAGATGGCTATTGACGTCGACTTCCTGAAGCGTTAGCGGAAAGTACGCCATCATGGAGGCAGAAGGCATCATGGGATCATTCAAGTTAGTTCCACGGTGGCTCGTGGGTGAAGCACATAGTCTCAAGGGATCCTATCCCATTCTGCAGTATTCTTTATGTAAAAGCAAAACCCGGTGCTCAACCTAAAGTGTTTCAGTCTAGAAGAAGGGACTCGGAAAATGAAAGTACCTAAAGATACTACCAAGATACCACCTAGTGACAATCACAGTTTGGAAAATTGACGGAAAAGCGTCATTTTTAACTCCCGGTGTCCTTTTCTGTATCTCAAGTTTGGCAGTACAGATGTCTAAGTTGCTATGTAATCTGTTAACAACACGCTAAAGATGAACTATTTACCATCAGCGTCCTGCTGGACAACAAAGGAGACACAACGCTTACAGGGTGCTGTGTGCTGAACAAACTTGAAACAGCAATGTTGTCGGCTCAGAGCCCGGCAACAGACTGACGTGAACTGAAACTCACTTTGTGTTGTATTGCTGTTCCAGAGATGAGTGAAAATGTGCATCCGTGACAGAGCTGCCTGGGCACAGAGCACGCTTGCAGAGTTTCACACACACACACACACACACACACACACACACACACACACACACACACACACACACTGACTGTAGCATTTCATTAATGCGGCAGATCTTTTAAAGTTCGCTATAAAGCTGATGACACGGTGATGCCGAAATCCTAAAATTACGAGGAAAACAAATTCGATTTACTGCCGGGTACAAGGCTTACGTAACTTTAACTGGCATGTTTACTTCAGATTAGGAAAATCATAACTGGGGCTAGGAAGAAAAAATAGGGGTTGGGTTCGGGGAACGGTCGATTTATTATATATGTGGCTTTTAAAGTCTCTATATTCGTAATGCCGCTGAAATGCAAAACTGTCGCTTTCAAAACTTTGAAGCTGTTTGCCAGATACAAGGATGTTTCAATTGGCCATTGCGACCGTTTTCCTGATTTTGAAGCTTCTAATATTAGAGAAATACGATTTTCTTTGACCCCCACGGTCCAGAATGGGACTAGACAAAGCTGCTAAAAATAGCCACCAATCAGTGCCGTCTAGCTAGTGGTCTGCAACCAAAATAACGTCGTCTGCCCAGAACGCGGTACACTTCTACAACAACTAATACGTCGGCCAGAGTCACTGCAATGGTCTTAGATGCTATACTGTGACCCAGGTGATTGACTGAGTTTCATGCGCCGAGTCAGCGCACTGGATGAAAAGATTTCCACACGCTGTAATACGTAGTGAGACTTAAAGAGATCAATGTTACTGATTTTGATTTGTATGTATGTATGTATGTGTGTGTGTGTGTGTGTGTGTGTGTGTGTGTGTGTGTGTGTGTGTGTGTGTGTGTGTGTACGTACGTACGTATGCCTGAGTCCTGTAAAACTTGTGTGCGAGCGATCATGATGTATGTTGGCCGGTGTGTGTGGTAAGCTTGATTTCTACATGTATACATTTCTCGTTTCATGTACCCCCAACGGGGTTTTGAAATAAACTTTGACCTGACTTGACTTCATTTTCGTATCATTCTAGAAGTTTCGAAAGTTAGAAGCGATGGATCATTGTTATCGACAAATTAATACCTCGCCCCACCACCCTACGACCTGCACCCCCGTTCCCCCCCCCCCCTCCCCCCCCACACCCCCCTCCGCGGCAAGCTTCACCTCTCCGCGCTTGCCTGTAATCTAGTTTTGACAGCCTAGTGTCCTTTTTCCACAACTACAGGGGGATGTCGAAGACTGGGAAAAAAGAACAGAACAGTGCTGCTGTGTAACAGCAAAACACAGTAAATCCATTGACGTTATTTGAGGGAAAAGGCCATTACGTCAATGTCTTTCATCTTGAAATCACCCCTTTTCCCCTGAAATGACGTCATGGACTTAGTATCATTTGCCATTACACGGCAGAATTATGTTTTTGGTTCCTAAACGGGGTTGGAACTCAATATTGATGGTCCAACGTTCCAACAGCCCGGCTATACCGGTTACACACACACACACACACACACACACACACACACACACAGAGAGAGAGAGAGAGAGAGAGAGAGAGAACACTGACTTATCACCACAAACAAGGTATCAGCATTGTTGCATTTCTAGCTTGTTTTCACAACAACTATTATAATAATTGCAGTAATACTGTATAATCAAAACTCTGCCGCTGATATTTCTAGCACGGAACCGGAGTCGAATGAGGACGCAGCTGGCAGCACCGTGACTGGAAATGAGGCCAGAGGTGGATTATTTTCTCTTATCTAACGCCGCACACGCTGACGGGACATCGCGTGCGTCATATATGCTGATGCCATCTTTCCTCACGGGCGAGAAGATTATAATTAGGTTGTGCTGGATCTGTTGTCATGGCATGATGTCTGGTGTGTGTGCGTGCGCGTGCGTGCGTGCGAGAAAGAGAGAGAGAGAGTGTGTGTGTGTGTGTGCGTGCGTGCGTGCGTGCGTGCGCGCGCGCGTGTGTGTGTGTGTGTGTGTGTGTGTGTGTGTGTGTGTGTAACGTACCATGTTCCACTTTCAACTGAGTATGTTCGAACACTGACTTTTGAATGTTTACTTTTTTTTTAACGGCAAGTTTGAAAACTGGTCATGAGACCGAAACGTCCACCGTTTTCAAATAAGGTTATTCCGTTTTTTTTTGTTTTTTTTTTTTTGTTTTTTGGGTTTTTTTTCAATTGTGTGTGTGTGTGTGTGTGTGTGTGTGTGTGCGCGCGCGCGCGCGCGCGTCAGTGTGTCTGAGTGTGTGTGTGTGTTTCCTAACTCCCATTCAGCCTGAACAGTACATTCTTTGTCGCACATCTCCCTCCCTCGTTCATGCTTTTTGCCATATTATTCTCAATGCTTCCAACTTCAACAAAATTTATTTTATTCTTCGGTGTGTGCGCGCGCGCGCGCGCGTGTGTGTGTGTGTGTGTGTGTGTGTGTGCCAGTGTGTGTGTGCCAGTGTGTGTGTGTGTGTGTGTGTGTGTGTGAGTGAGTGAGTGAGTGAGTGTCCGTTGCTCAGTGTTGCTGTCTGTCCACCCCCTGGACTGATCTGGACTGATTAATCAACATCCTGATCTGCCTGTCTGTCTCAGCATTGCTGGATACCTCCGAACAGGGCCAGAGCTTCCAGAAATTTCCACTTGTGACTTCTTTTATTAAGGTTGTGGCTGTAAAGTGCAGACTGGACACAGAGCAGTTCTCGTCAGACCAGTCTAAGATCAATGCCCGGTCAGGCACGCGCGCTTCACCTCCCATACATGCCCCCTTGCCCCGCCCTCATTCCCACCCCTTCCCCCTTCCCACTTCCATTCCCACTCTTCACGTGTCACAGCACGGTCAGCCGCCGTCAGTGACGTCAATGACCACCAGACCGATGGTCTACATTGGCTGCTGATACAGGACCGACTCAAGACTCAAGACTCAAGACTGTTTATTCCTTAAAGGGCATTGGCCCCCATCAGGAAGGGGTGCACATACATTATAACAAGATTACATTTACAGCACTCTCTCCAGTGTTTTCAGGGACCTGTAAAAGAAAAGTACAACATTGTTCAACATGTTGACATTTTTTGTTGACAATAGCAAAACCAATTTGAATGTTGATGGATTACGGTGGAACTTAGCCGGAATCAAATCATGCCGCAAAGCATCAAGAGCAGGACAGCACAGTATAAAGTGAACTTCATTCTCTACTGCAGAATGGCAGAGTCTACAAGTTATTGGCACAGCATTTACTTTATACCTGTTTCTGTGTTCAGCCAGAATTGATACGCCCAGTCTGAATTGTACGAAAGCGTGAATAACATATCTATTCAAAGATAATGAAAGATATGGCTCAACTTCATGTGTGCTTTTAAATGCACAATACATAGAAAATCTGTTACTAGAATGCAAATGGCTATCCCAGTCCTGCCACCGGCAGTCAATAAGACGTTGTCTGAAACACTTTATAAAAGAATTAATACAACCTACCCCTTGATGCTGCCAAACGTACTGAAATCCATATTTACAAAGACATTGGCGAATTAGAGTAGCCCATGTAGTTTTACCTTTACAATCAAGATCGTACAGAAGTTTGTATGATAGTGATGGCAAGCGCTGATCATCCATTCTCGTTATTTTGAGCCAATATCTGATACATCTGATGTATGAATTCAGAAAAATGGGGTACCTCCCAACCTCGCCATAGACAAGGTCATTTGGCGTGCGTCCATCCACACCCAGGAAACGCTTTAGGGCAAATAGATGAGACTTTTCAACAATATGAGCATTTGTAAGTCCCCATACTTCTGCGCCATATTGGACAATAGGCTGCACCTGTGAATCAAAAAGCTTTATAAAACCTGGAAAGGATAACTTTTCAAACTTGTACAACGTCTTAAAAATACACACAGTTGCACGTTTTGCTCTGGACACTAAATCTTCACAGGCATAACTGAAGCTAAGTTTTGTGGAGAAGTAAACCCCAAGATATTTGTATGCATTTACTACTTTTATTTTCTGCCCACCCAACACCCACCTTTCCCTTGCTGCTAAGTATCCACCTTTGCGAAAGACAATAATGTTACTCTTATCCATGTTAACCTTCAACTGTAAACGAAGAGATGATGAATAGAGGTTATTAAGCTGTGTTTGCAGACCAACTGCAGTTTCTGATAATAAGGCAAGATCATCCGCAAAGAGTAATATAAACATCTGAATAGCTTCTTGAGAAAGAACGACACCATGTCTACCTTTGCTAATTATCTCCAATGCCAATTCGTTGATAAACAATGAAAACAAAATAGGACTGCAAACATCCCCCTGCTTAACGCCTTTGGTGCAGTTAATTAATTCCGTGTATCTCCCCCCACATCTTACTTTAGCTTTCACGTTGTCATACATGCTTCTAACACAGGAATACAATTTACCTCTAACACCATTTTTGAAGAGAATAGGCCATAAAACTTTCCTAGATATACTGTCGAAGGCCTTCTCAAAATCAATAAAGGCTACATATAGCTTTCTGTTATTTACCAGTTGTTTCTGGACAATTGCCATAAGAGTAAAAATATGGTCCACAGTTGAGTAATCATGCTTAAATCCCGCCTGGTATTCCCCTGTAATGTTATTAAGTTCCACCCATTCTTGTAGTCTATTATTTATGATAATACCATATATTTTGCTACTAATATTACACAAAGAAATGCCTCTATAATTATTTGCATTATTCACATCACCCTTTTTATATAGTGGTAAAACAATGGATTCACACCATTGATCAGGGTAGACACCATCGTCAAATAACTTATTAAACAACTTGACCAGAAACTCAACTATTTCTCCTTTTGCAACTTTAAACAATTCGGCAATTAATCCATCTGTACCAGCAGCTTTTTTACACCTCAGTTTTTGTATTGCCATCAACACCTCCTCACTGGTAATAGGTCGGTCAAATAAATCATTCTCTTCTGTGGACGGAGGATCATAATCTTCTTCTACATTATCTGGTTTGTCGAGAATGTCCTTGAAATGTCTAAACCATTCATCCAAGGTAATATTATTTGTCTGGGTGACCTTCTTATTTCCAAATTTATTTATGTTTTTCCAAAATTCTCTTTGGTCATGAACTGATTCCATAAGTTCAGCATGCATTCTATTATTGTAGTCTTTCTTTTTCTTCTTAACTAAATTTTTATACTCTCTTCTGGCTTTACAGTACTCTTCTCTGTCGTGAGGTAGAAGACTTTTCTTAAACTTTCTAAGAAGCTGACGTACACGCCTTCTAGCTAGAAGACATTCATGATCAAAACCATCAAACCATTTACTTTTAGTTTTGTATGTTTGTCTACTCATACATGTAGCACACTTTTTGAGCGTATCACTGAACTTTTCTAGAGCAGTATTGACATTAATATCAATCAAATGAGAAATTGTTAGTAACTCCTCTTTAAACCAATGCGATTTCACTTCTTGGACAAAATCCTCTTTATACCTGTCATCCCAAACCAGTTTGTAAACATCCCCAGAACTCACATCGTCTTCAACGCTCTGTGTATCTTCAGTAAGGTAAGTCACTCTAAGTTCAAGCGGCATATGTTGTGACTCAATCTGCTCACCAACAGACAAGGAAATATAGCGGGATATAGAATCAAACAAATCACAGGAACTTAGAAAATAGTCATTAACACTGTTGCCATTATCAGATATGTATGTGTAGCAACCCTGTAGGTCGCCATTACACATACCATTCATTATACAAAGGCCGAATGCACTGCACATATTCAACAACATTTTCCCATAGCTATTCAATACTACATCTTCAGAGTTACGTTTCAATGTACCATCGTCAGTTCCATGTCGAGCATCATAAATATGACTGTCATCAAATCGCTGTGGACAAATGTTTGAAGTTCGACTATTAAGGTCCCCACAGAGAAGAATGGGTAAGTTACCTGAAGCCTGCAGACAGTCTGTCACATATTCTTCCAGTAGACTTACGCCGTTATCCACACCAAAAACACCATAAAAGGGAGAGAACTCGGGTGGGACATATGCACAGATCAGCAACACATCAGTTGTGCTACCAAACAACTTTTTGTCAACAACAAATGCTAGAAAATTACCATTCGTATTGATATCTAGCTGTTTGAAATATTTTACCATAGTATATCGCACCAAACACACAATGCCCCCTGAATCCCTCCCCCTGTTCCCCAAGTCAACAGAAGCCTTGACAAAGCAAGAATGAGAAAGAAACGCACTACAACTAAAATCTCTAACAAAAGTTTCAACGAAACATACGAAATGAAAAGAAGCAACATACTGTACGAAGTCTGAATCTTTCAGTTTTGGTATCAAGCCGCCAATATTCCAATGTAGAAAACTAAAACTTTTCGAATCTATGTCACAGTGGGTGTGTCTGTGTGTGTCAGTGTTGTGTGTATCGTTGTTACCGCTAGGTCCCGCTTTGCCATTGCACGCAGTACATATGTTGTCCGTGCCGTCATCCAACACACCTGACCCATCACCGAGTGCTTGGCTACTCACGTGTGCGCTGTCCGCCTTACTACCCTTAGCATTGTCACCTGTAACACGTGCTGTATGCTTCGGGTGAACACCTGTCAGCTCACCTGGGCAGACCTGCAAACCACCACACATACTGACCGGTGTCGACGGAAAAGTTGTACCCCCACACACAGAAACCGGCACAAAGTCTCGTGGCCTGCCAAAGCCCTATTCCATACTCCTCTGAGCTACCTCAACAATACCAGTCCCATCGTCCGACAACACGAACTTCTTGTTGTCGATCAGTAGATGGTCGTAGATCATGGTAGCACGCTTCCCCTCGTCTCTGGCCAACTTCAGATGCGGTAACAACTTTTTCCTCATATCTCTGACACGAGAGGAGAAATCTTCACCGAGAAAGATGTCGCTGCCACGAAGTTTGCTCTTGGCCTTGAGGATCTGTACCCTGTCCTTGTAGAAGGCACAGCGAGCGACGATCGGGGCATTGGGCTTCGAGCTGGTTCTGTGCACACGGTCAAAAATCACATCCTCAGTGAAACCTAGCTTGTCCCGAAGAAAGTTCTTCACAGTCCGCTCACACCCCTCCGCCCCCTGCTCGTCGTCACCCTTCTTAAGTCCATAGAACAGCACATTGTTCCGTCGAGAGCGGCACTCCAGATCGTCCGTCTTGAGCTCCATGTCGCTCAGTTTGTCCCGCAGCTCCTGGTTCTCCCGCCTCAGCCCGGACACCTCCTCACGCAACTCCTGAACCTCCTCCTGGACCTTGGCGTAGGCCCGGCCCATCTCCGCACTCAGTGACGTCAGCCTCTCGTCCATGTTGCTGTCCAGAGTGGTCATCTTGTTGTTGAGGCGGGCCTCCATGCTGGCCAGCTGCTCCACTACGTCCTTGAGGCTGGGCTCAGCCGTGGAAGACCTGGTGCCCTGACTGCCTGCCTCCCTCCCAGTGCTCAACCTTGTCTGCCTCATCGCATCAGACTTGGGGGGACCAGGATTCAGCTCGATGTCCCCACATTGCTGCAGGAGGTCCATGTAGAAAAATTGCAGAAGGAGCAAACTTACGGTGACACCGCCTGCCAGGGACGAAAGTTTCAACGTTTTCTTGCGTCTTGTAGCCAAGACCCGGCGAAACATAAAGTTGATGAAAATGCTGTGAAAACAACCGCATTTTGCTCTGAAAGCTATTCCTTCTACAGGCATGTTAACTTGCCAGTCATGTCACACACTTTCAGGGCAAAAATCAACGTAATGCCGGTGATTATTGACAAAAATTATGAGAGCTCCAACCAGAGGAGAACGCACACGTGCTCACGTCCGAGAGAGCTGATACAGGACCGAGTAAAATAGTAATATCATTATTTATATACGCCGCCGAACATCATAACACGTGTATACATTATTCGTATTATTACAGGCTGGTGCATACATTATTTGTCTGTCTGTGCTAACGGTACGAAAATGTGAACAAAATTTGTTTTCAATTCGAAATGCTTCATTGTCTGATTTTTTTTTTTTTTTTTTTTTTGGGGGGGGGGGGGGGGTCAAAGAACTTCATTGCAAGTTTTTTAAAAAAAAAACAACATTTTAAACCAGAAAATTGTCTTTGATTCAAACATTACTCCGTTCGTTTTAAAGAGACACACATAATAAACAGTCGTTAAAGTTCTTAAAATACAGATATTAAATAAGTTAGAATACACGTAACGCCAATGAATAATGTAGGACTATCAGTCACTGTATTACAACATACAAGGAGACCAGACCTGTCCAATAGATAAAAGTTAATAATCATGAAACATGAAACAGTATGAATATGATCAACTTGAAATTTGAATGAATAACACAATAATTATGCCAAACGACTGAGGCACAGCCGAATCAATTGCATTTTGTTTTTGTTTTTGTTTTTTCTTTTGTTTCCTTTTTGGCTGCTTTGTGGTATATCGTCTGATATCACGAAAGAGTAAATCGGTAAAATTATGACAAAGTAAAAGTAAGGAAACAAATATTCCCCAGGCACTAACACCACTGAATCCCTCCCACCCCCCTCCTCCCCCTCTTCCTCCTTGCAAAATCGATAAGAGGCCACAAGGGGGGTTAACACGATGACCTGGGGAACAAGCCCATTGCAAATGATCGATCGGTGGCTGAAGGGTTAATCGGGGGCACTTTAGGTCAAGAATGCAATTCTGCGTGATTGGAAAGCTCTCGTTTTCTTGGGCAAGATATTCCCAATGGCACCCCGAATTCAGGAGTGTAACAGTTTAGGACGAAAATTAGGTTTGAGGACTACTGTAGTGGTGGAGTCGTCCACGGTGGCTCTTCAGATTAACAGTGTACTGACGATGAACACATTTTGTTGGTAGGCACGATTTTCATGTCTTTTGGATTTTAGGGTTTTTTTTTTTGGTGGTGGTGGTGGTGGGGGAGGGGGGTCTTTTGTTTGTTTGTTGGGGGGGGGGGAGGAAGGGGAGGTAATGGTCTTCGATTCACGCCAGTCTTCTCTTTTCCTCTGCGTTGCTACTGGTATGTGTTTGATGGTCAGAATGGACCTCTCTCTCTCTCTCTCTCTCTCTCTCTCACACACACACACACACACACACACACACACACACACACACACACACACACACACACACACACACAAATATGTAGACACTAAATACATGTTCTACTACTGCATGCATAGCTGACCAAAAAAAAAAGTGTTTGAAAATACTCCCTGCAATCACACTTCATTAAAGTAATCATCATTGACTACAAAATAATTAGTTCACCTTGTTGATTTACGGAGGTAATTTAAGCTATATTCAATACTAGCTACAGAAATATACTGACACTCGTGTTTGTATAACCGCAGTTTGACGTAAACCATCCGAGGTCATTATCATTGCATGAACAGGATGTTTTATGCAGCTGCTTTGTTTAGAAGCAGCTGTGAAAGCACAGCTAAACATGTGCGACACGTTTAAAAAGAAAACAAGGAGGAATGGTCCCATCCCATAAAGTTGTTTCTCCAAATTTCATGCTATTTTATCTGGTGTTTTTTTTTAACTGTTTGTTGTTGTTGTTGTTATCAGTTGTTTTTCTATCTCTGTTCAAGTGTGTAAGACCTACCAAAGACACTAGACCCGCTACGCTATAGTGGATCTAGAATCTTGTGTGTGTGTGTGTGTGTGTGTGTGTGTGTGTGTGTGTGTGTGTGTGTGTGTGTGTGTGTGTGTGTGTGTGTGTGAGAGAGAGAGAGATATGACGTCAATTCCGTGAACTAAACATTTGCCTCACTGACGCAGGCCGTCTGACTCTCTAGATTTTCCAGATTGTTGTTGTTGTTGTTGTTGTTGTTGTTGTAAAAATGATGCTTTCGTCAAGGCATGACCGGCGACGGGTATGACGTAAGTTTTCCTACGCCATTCTCAGGGTTAGACTAGCAGAGAATGCAGTGTAAACTCTATAGTATATAGACCCGAGTCCCACCCGAGCCGAGGTAAACTCAGGTTGAACTCCGGTTGCAGTGTAAACAGCCCTCTTTGATTTAACATGTTCTCAATGCTTTCATTCAGGGGTAGCCCCTTTCAGTAAAAGTCTCTGTGTACAGAGAACACTTATTTGGATACTCGAGGTGTCTGGTGGGGGTTTGGGGGTTTAACGTCCTTTTCCACCACACACGGGTGATATCAAAGACGGGGCAACGACGAAAAAGCCAGCACAAATATTTGGCCCCAGCCGGGATACGAACTCACGACCCGAGCACTGGAAGTCCAACGCTTTACCATTCGGCCACCCCGGCTTCCCTAGATACTCGAGAATCAACGACCGACAGAAACAGTCCCGTAAAGACTAGTGTTTCGACGTAGATACTGACACGGCCATGGTTTAAAAAAAAATAAATAAATAAAAAGCCGAGGGCTACGCGAGGGGGCATCAGAGGACGTCAATGGTAAATTGCCGGTTTCTGATTGGACGCCCGAAGACAGCTCAACAAGCCATCAAGCCTGGGAGACAGGGGAGGCGATTACGTGAAATTTTGTCTGACGCCCATCCGGTCCGGTTATTAGTACAATGTCAGTGTCTGGTCCCGTGAACACAGACTTTTCCCGAACCTGGTACACTCAGCCTCTCTCCCCCTTCTCCCCTTACCTCCAGTCATGCGTAGGCGGGGGATGGCTTCTTCAGTCTGGGTTTTTGTTGTTGTTGTTGTTGTTGTTGGTTTGGTGGGGTTTTGTTGTTGTTATTGGCAACTAATCACTAAGAAGGAGAAACACAAACACGCTCGATGACAAGGAAAGTGGACAGTTCTGAACAACTTTCTGGTCAACATGGTATTTCACAGTGTGCACAGAAGCGGGGAGTTATGTCGCATTCACCAGCAAAGTACGTTTTCAGCCTGATTAGAGATTGTTGCCTACGTGAGTTGTCCTCCGTGTACACAGAACCGCAGCATGCATGCATTTTTCGTGGCAACTTTGTGCTCTGCCACGACTGAAAAATGAGTGCTTGTTGCGGTAAGGAGACAAACCTGAAGGCAATAATCTCTGAAACAGGCTGAAAATGTACTGTGCTGGTGAATGCGAAAGAACTCACCGCTTCTGTGCGCACTGTGAACAACCGCGTTGACCACAAAGTTGTTGTGGACTGTCCACTTTCCTTGTCACCGAGCGTGTTTGTTTTTCTCCCTCTTAGTGATTAGTTGTCTCGGCTCAGGTCTCGGTTAGCTTGCTTCGGGTCATTACAGAGGGTAAGGGTAGTGAAACCCGATGATACAGAGTTGGTCTCTGTGAGTCTCTGCGTGACAGGTAGCTTTTCCTGTCTGCTCCTCAGTAATCTACACGACCGCTCGTGCAAAGTGTAAACAACGTTGTATCGCATTAAGATCTGTACTAATCATCAAGACAGAGTATTTCGAGCGTACAGGCGCACTCACCAACTAAACTGTTCCAAAACATAAGCTGGCTTAGTAAAGATGGAATTAACCCGTTTAACTAACCCGCCGAACATCAAGGGTGGGTGGGTGTTTGGGGTTTAACGTCCTTTTCCACCGCATACGGGTGATATCAAAGACGGGGTAACGATGAAAAAGCCAGCACAAATATTTGGCCCCAGCCGGGATACGAACTCACGACCCGAGCATTAGAAGTTCAACGCTCTACCATTCGGCCACCCCGGCTCCCCCCGCCGCCGAACATCAACCAGTGCAGTTTCTGTGGACGAGTCAGAGAAGAGGGACCTCGAAGAAGCAAGAACTTGGAGCAAGAACTAGAAGAAGAATTAAACGGACATAAAAATCTGAGCATGTACACACAAAGAGACTCACTGGAACACGCCTCGACCGGTTACCATCGACGCCGATTACTACTCGCACGGTGTACTTCATACACTCTTGGAACTAATCTGATGTAAATCATGCTGACGCGAAGCAATTTGCACCAGATTGGGGGCTCCGTAAATTGAAACACTTTGCACGTCACTCTTAGTTTAATGTCCACGAGTACAGCAGTTTCTAATGGAACTTCCGGTAGACCATTAACGCCAGATGCGACAAAATGAGTACTTAGAACCATTGGCTAGAACATGCGAAGTGTACTGTGCAGCAACATTTGGAAATGTATAGCTGCTACTTTCAAGTCTCAATACGCGTGACAGGGGTGGGTGGGGTGGGTGTTTGGTGGATTAACGTCCTTTTCCACCACATAGGGTGATATCAAAGACGAGGCAACGATGAAAAAGCCAGCACAAATATTTGGCCCCAGCCGGGATCGAACTCACGATCCGAGCATTAGAAGTCCAACGCTCTACCATTCGACCACCCCGGCTCCCCACGTATGACAGGCGTACAACAGCGCGTGAAAAGCTTTTCATTGAATGCGCTTAATCTGTACATCAGAATCAGTCACGTAGGTCACAATTTAGGGTCTGGCACCAGTGTGATAACTCTGGCCAGCATAGACCAAATGTGTACAACAAAATCACTACAGACTAGGTGAGTGAGTGAGTATTTTAATAATAATAATACTAATAATAATAATAGCTCTTATAAAGCGCTAGTAGTCTGCTCAAAGAGCACTCAGTGCGCTACACACACACATTCTCACGCATACATGAAACACTAATTACGTGTGCGGGGGAGGGGGGGGGGAGGGTAGATGATACTACAGATCATATGCTGTCTTGAAAAGATAAGTCTTTAGTTTTGATTTAAACTGTGGGAGGGTCTGGGTGTTCCTAAGGGAGGGAGGCAGAGAATTCCATACCTGGGGGGCACAGAAACTGAAAGAGCGCTCACCGAAGGTTTTGAGATTGAACTTGGGAACCTTCAGGAGCTTTTCCGATGAGGAGCGGAGAGTACGAGAAGGTTCATACGTGGTAAGTTTGTCGGAAAGATACTGAGGAAGGGACTGCTCAAAATGACGAAGGACAGTGTTGCAATTTTGTACTTGATGCGGTACACAACGGGCAACCAGTGCAATTTTAAGGCTTAACGCCGCGTCACACTACAGACTAGCACGTTTGCCAAACAGGGTACCTCAAACAAACAGCAAACATGACCCCACGGTCAATTTGTGGCCTTACGCTACATGGTGCATTGTCGATGGTACCGCGATCATCAAGATAAAGTATTTCGTGCGTACAGGCGCACCCACTCACGAGCGAAACTGTTCCAAAACGTAAGTAAGCTTAGAAAAGATGGAATTAGCCCGTTTAAAAAAAAATCAAAACAATGTGATCCCTGACACCAACCCCAACCGCTATCCGTCGCCGTGCTTCTCTCTCTCTCTCTCTCTCTCTCTCTCTCTCTTTGTTTGGGGGAGCCGGAGAACGGAATGGTAGAGCGCTGGACTTTCAATGCTCGGGTCTTGAACCCTGGATCGGGCAAAATGTTTGTGCTGGCCTTTTGCTCGTTGCCCAGTCTTTGATATCACCCATACGTCGTAGAAAAGGACACTAAATTCAAACACCAACCCACCTTCTCGATGTGAAACCTGAGCCTATGTGCATATTTACGCAACCTTTCTGAATAGGTCGTCAGCTCTCTCTCTCTCTCTCTCTCTCTCTCTCACACACACACACACACACACACACACACACACACACACACACACACACACACACACACACACACACACACACACACACAATTTCTACCGTTGAAAAATAAAGTTTCATTGTCTCTCTCTCTCTCTCTCTCTCTCTCTCTCTCTCTCTCTCTCTCACACACACACACACACACACACACACACACACACACACACAGAGCGGCAAGCCTCGTTTTGATCATCTTGCGCAATATAATTTGCAATGTATCATCATCATGCGATTCGGTTCTGACTGGCCCAAGCCGCCGGCTGTGCCCGACTTGTGGATGCCGCTGGTCAAACGTAATTTGCTTTTCAATACTTGCTCTCTTTTTTTTTTCCTTTGAGGCTCAGCAGACAATACTCATATCATTATAATGCTAATACGTGTCTGGGGAGGACTTGACTGTGGGAAGCAAGTATTTGTATAATGTCCTCGGGGATGACGGAGTAACGTTTTACTCTTCCCTCCTGTAAAATTATGTCATTATGGTATGGTATGGTATGGTATGGTAGACTTCTCCTCGGCGCACGTATCCATCTCTGCTGAAATGCTCACGGCGCCGCAGGGCTGGAGGACGAAGCAGTGAAAGCCTGCTGCCGCTAAGCGCTACTTTATGTGCAAACCTCCACCCTGCTATTCACTCTGGTGCGTGCGACAGTATTTCTGTTTACCACGACACCGGCCACAGACTACTCTTCTTCGAAAGATGAACGTGGGATTTTTAGCGTGCACACTTGATGTATGTGCGTGCATGTGTACACGAAGGCGAGACAGGCACCGTAAACGAGTCTCCACATGGATTTGACTCGATATGGTAAGGAAAAATCCCACCATATTCCTGCCCACCGGGGACTCGAGCCTGGCAGCTCAGGATCCGAAGTCGGATGCCTTAACCACTAGACCAAATCCCCTTTCATTACACGCTCACTGCAGATGATTTTGCGTTTTCAACTTTTACTGAACTTCAGCTGGCCATCGAATACATTACTAATGCGTGAACTCTCTCTATGCTGATTTTTTTATATTTATCAATTAGCATAATAACAGGTGGTTGTTTCCCTGTAACTGGTAGAAACCTGTTGTGCTGGCGCTGTATTTAGTTCTGCACTTTAATAACTGACTGAGAAGAACAAAAACAGAAAGTTGGCGATCCCATAAATTGGACCTCTGCTCCAAAGCGTTGTGAGAGTGAAGGCGCCAAATGGGGACCTTAACTCGGAGAGAGTTAATCATACATTATTCACAGTTATTACAGTCAGGTTTCCCCAGAGGTTCAAGAAACACATTTGATTGATTGTCTCCATAGAAAACCACTAAATCTGCTTCTAATCGCTTTCCCGCAGTGATTGGCTGAATTTTAAAAACGGGTTCGTGATACTTGACTGAATAGTGCATGAGTCAGACGCATAGAAATTAAAATTAACTCTCTCCACCCCGAGGTGCGACTATAATAGAAAAAAATTGTTTTCAGTTTTCATTTTACGTCCCTGTCCAACATGCCTGCCGTCAGGTTTCAATGGCAACCCGCTGATGACGATGTCAAAGTACATCGTCTATGCAATACTTCCCCTAAAGTAAATATATATAAAACCTTTCGGCCCACATGGTGCATCGTCAGCACGGGGTCCAGGCAGCTGGTGTCAGACTACGATGGTAGTGGCAGCGTAAATAGGCCACAGGGCGAAGGACACAAATACACGGCCGGTCTCTAAATGCCTATGTATTCCCTATTAGCCTCAGGCATCCTAGTCACCCCTAGAAATGCTTCAATCTACAAACAGTTACAAGCATAAACAGACCATTCAAAGGCATGCACCTGAGAGGGGTTACAAAAATTGAATGTCTCCTTTTCGCTCAGGCTTCGCTGGAGTAGTGCACGTCTACTCTCTTTAGGGCAGAGAGGCAGTTCACACAAGTCACTTGTGTCCGGCCTCTGTGCAAAAAGTACCCAGCTTCACTGCAGCTTGCCTCTTTTTGTGACCACCTGCCATGCACCTTGACCTACATAACACAAACAAACCACGCTTTTCATGACAACAAAATCACTACAGACTAGCACCTTCGCCAAACAGGGTACCTCAAACAAACACCAAACATGACCCCACGGTCAATTTGTGTCCTTACGCTACATGGTGCATTGTTAGCACGGGATCCAGGCAGCTGGTGTCAGACGTATGATGGTAGCATCAGTGCAAAAAGGCCACCAGGGTTAAAGTCGCAGTAGTTTATCAGGCATGGAAAAACTTCACGGCCATCAAACATCCCTGTGTTGCATTCGGAGCTCTTTTAATCTCTAAGATCGACCACCCGAGCTCTACGCAAGCTCAACTGTTCCAAAACAGAAGTCTCTATATAAAAGCATAAGTTGAACTCCGCCTTCAGACCTCAATGCCGCTGTTTAAATCCCATCTGCAGACCTTTCTCTTCCGTCAAGCCTTTGATAGTTAAAACCTCTCTTGAGTCTGTCTGTGTGTACCATGAGTCGTACGTTGCACTGCCAAATTGTATGTGAGAGGGGACGTAAATTGTGTGTGTGTGTGTTTGTGTGTGTGTGTGTGTGTGTGTGTGTGTGTGTGTGTGTGTGTGTGTGTGTGTGTGTGTGCGCGCGCTTTAAGCCTTGGGCAGCGAGTCCTTGGAATTTGGAGAGCAGCGCTCTATAAAAACTATTATTAAAACCTAGTAATGGTAGCAATAACACCTTTAACCAAACCTCATTTCGCTGTATGTCCGGATAGCTGTATCCGGCTGAAGGTTGATATTAATTTCCATTCAACTGGTCGGGGTTTACTGCGGCCACAAGAATACTCAGAACACCATTAACACCAGCAGATGTTACCACACTAAAACTTAATGTGCACATTTCCGGCGAAAAATGGGAATGTCCTCTCCAGCTGTTTGAACAAAACTAATTACACGTTTGCCTGGTGAATTCACAAACTCGATGTAGGAGTATGGGGGATCCGGTTACAGTTTCTATGTTCGTAATGAGTCTAATAGGGTTGTCACACGTTTAGATTCTGCTGGCCTACCAGTGGCAAAATGCTCTCTGGGCCAGTTAAATTTGCTGGTAGCGGGCACTCCCCGGAGACACCGCCGCGACGCCTGTGAATATAGGCTACGAAACACAGATGCAAATCTGGAGGAAGACGCTATATATTCCTCTTACACATAACGTTGCAGATGACACCCTAGAAATGCTTTAAAATTCACCAAAAAATTCACAAAAAAATCAGACAGCCATAGACTCATGTGTATAGAGTAAATTTAAACATGTTCCGTTTTTTGGCAATGTTGGCAGCGACCACATACCCCCTCATTCCACGGTCGCCTGCTGGCTCCTGTGCCAGCCGCGCATGAATACAAATAGTCCACAAGCCAGCCTCATTTTCCCTAATTTTACTATTACCTGGCATGAAACTTGTTTACAAAGCCAACAAAAAGCACCAGACTGCCTTTTTTTTTACTCTGCACACAAATTTTAAAAGGGGCAAAGATTTTCTACTATATTTTACTACGTGACCCGGAACCTAATACCGTTGTGTAACCGAATAGAGCACGGTCCTATTCTTTTCCTCGCCACGCCAGCAAGTCGCCGCTGACCATGCTTTGTGTATCGGAGCGCCGGGCCGGCGGTGCAGCAGGCTGGTAGCCAAAGTGTGTTGCAACGTATGACCGCAACCCGGGCCCCGCGCAATACACAAGCGGGTGCGTCGCAGGCCGGGCACTCTACGTTTGACAAGGCCTTAGGGAAAACCTGCCGCTTCCAAAGCTCTAAAGCCTGCTCTTAAAGAGAACAAGCCACTGCACACCAGCTAGAGCCACTTCAAGCCACTATTCCACAAGGCTTGAGCCTTCCCCGCTGGGCCCGAGACCGCTGCAGGTTGCATGATAGTGGGTTGAAGTGGCTTCTCGTGATCTGAAGATTTCAAGTGAAATTTGCGATTATTGCATTGGCAAACATTTAAGAGATTAGCTTCTACTGACTCGGTTTACTCACCATCCGCCCCATCCAGTGGGAATCATGTAGTGCAGGAAAGGCAAAATTTCCGGGAGTTCAATTTACAGGCAGTCACCCAGGTATCATTCCTTTATATCACATGGGCGCACACCTACCAGACCGCAGGTGAAACAGTGTCCGCTCTTCCGCGTGAAGACGTTAATACAAGGGAAGCAACTAGACGGAGGGCTCCCTTGAAGCAAAGAAAGTTTTAACTGTGAGTATCGTCCCATTGCTCGCATACGCCGTTTTCTTCCCGTCACCGGGGAGCCGGGTTGGCCGAATGGTACAGCGTTGGACTTCTAATGCTCGGGTCGTAAGTTCGTATCCCGGCCGGGGCCAAATATTTGTGCTGGCTTTTTCATCGTTGCCCCGTCTTTGATATCACCCGTATGCGGTGGAAAAGGACGTTAAACCCCCAAACACCCACCCACACCACCGCCTTTATCCCTTCATGATCGTCAGGTGAATGTGCCACCACATTGGTAAACACGCCCCCTCCCCCCCCCCCCCCCCCCCCCGCAACACCACACCGTCTCACTGTCTCTCTCTCTCTCTCTCTCTCTCTCTCTCTCTCTCTCTCTCACACACACACACACACACACACACATACACCCGGCCTCCACTGGAAAGTTACGATGTGTTCATTAGATGTTACTGACACGCCCTTCTCTTTCTTCTTCATTACGTTTACGTCACAGTAAACTATCCATCACTGAACCTGGATTTTCATGCCTCTCCGCCCCCCCCCCCCCCCTCACACACACACACACACCCGGAACGCCTAACAATATCGTCTATAGCGAACTTGGTCGTCACCCACTGCATATTCTGACAAAAACAAGGTGTATAAAATACTGGCTAACACTTTGCAAACAACCCGAACACCTGTACTCTAAGAAAGCTTACCTAATGTTACTAGATATGCACGAACGTGGTAAAGAGACATGGGTCTCACACATCAAGTCTTTATTGTGCTGCAACGGTTTTGGACATGTTTGGCTGTTTGGTTGTGGTAACGAGAAATGGTTCCTGAAAGAGTTTAAGTGTAGACTCCGAGACATGTTCGCGCAGAATTGGTCCAGTTATATGGAAAGTAGCACACGGTGTGTCATTTATCATAGTTTTAAGGGCGGCCTTGAGCGTGAGAAGTACACTGAGCTGATTTATACTAGTATCTACAGAACCGCTCTCGCCCAGTTTCGAATGGGGGTTTCCCCTATAAACGCACACCGCTTCCGTTACCAACAGTCAGCTGATCGCCTTTTGTGTCCAGTGTGTGCTGACTGCATAGAAACTGAGCAGCACGTGCTGTTTGTATGTCCTGTCTACACGCAGCTGAGGGACAGGTTTTTGCCAGCTTTGGACCAGACTCACTTTGCCAGTATCATGAAAAGCAGTAGCGAGGCCAAGATAATCAGTTTAGCGAAATTCTTGTTTTTTGCCTTTAAACGTCGCGCCTCGTTTTTGCAAGTGTAACACGATTTATCCAGTTTTACCATTTATTCGTACTTTGTGTTATCGTGCTGTAAATGTCCCTGTTGCTCATATACATGTTTGTGCGTTCGTTTGATCATAGTATTGCTGTTTTGTTTACCCTCATGATAGCGGCCTATGGCCGGGATCAATAAAATCTGTCGAGTCGAGTCGAGTCGAGTCTCTCTCTCTCTCTCTCTCTCTCACACACACACACACACACACACACACACACACACACACACACACCCGGCCTCCACTGGAAAGTTACGATGTGTTCATTAGATGTTACTGACACACCCTTCTCTTTCTTCTTCATTACGTTTACGTCACAGTAAACTATCCATCACTGAACCTGGATTTTCATGCCTCTCCCCCCCCCCCCCCCCCCCACACACACACACCCGAGTGCGACGGTTTTATCTCAGTTAAGCGTTCTCGACTGATGTTCATCATAGTTAAACACTGAGGCCAGTCAGGGGCCAAGCCGAAAACTCGACCTCAGCCCCGCTTAGTCTGCGGGCAATCATGCCCTAACCCGTGCTGTGCCGGCACCAGAAAGCACGTGATATTTCGGTTTCGTTCCAATGCTGTATACATTTCAAAACAACCTATAATACCACAGCGGCACATTCACAATTCCCCAGGACTCAATGGTTGCGGAGGGCAAGTGTGCGCGAGGAGGGGGGGGGAGGGGGGGGGGTCACAGACAGGAAGTGACCGTGTGGACAGTGGATCGGTTGTTT